>PVKM010017562.1:0-25808 GCA_004027735.1 Carollia perspicillata
AGTGGCTGAACTGGTTACACTCCATACTTGGGAGGTTTAGCACAGATTTTAGGAGGTTGCTTTAAAGATGTGCAGTAAGCATTTCCTGCCTCAATCCAGGGTGAGGGAGTTTTAGCAAAAAGCAAGCCTCATAGCAGCCTAGGTACAATGCAGGCCTGATTCCCTATGGGAGAACCTATCTGTGGGCATGGGTCCTGTGTGCTGACTCTCTCTCCGCTGGATTTTCTGAGTCAGGGGCTGGGCTACATTCCCCATATCATGAGGATAGGTTCCCCACAGCAGTGACCTCTTAAAAAGGTGTCTTATTACACATTAGCTCTATGTAAATACAGACCTCTCTTTACTATGGCATCACAAAACCTGGAAAACAGAGTAAGAAGGAAAAAGAAAAAAGAAAAGAAAAGAACTGGAAAGAAAAGAACAGGAAAGAAAAGAAAAGAGGAAAGAAAAGAAGCATCAGTACCACAAATTGTCCAGTATATGATCCAATGTCATCCTCATAATCAACTTTATTATGAAGATACCCTTATCTGTATAACTTGTGAGTTAGGTATTACTAATGTGGTTATTTTATAAATGGGAAATAGAATCTCAGAGACTTTCAGAGATTTTTCTATTATTTATTTAGTATTTACAGAAACCAGAAAAATAACCACTCTTCTAAGAACAAACACTGTGATTTTCTATTAGGCCACATTACTTCACTATTTAAATGAAAGAAGCCAACATTGAAGATATTTATGTTGAGTCTTTGTTTATCAAATCCTATAGGACACAATAAAGAAATATAGATGTTTGCACATTTCCCAGTTAGGAAAGATTGTGAGGGAGCCTGCCAAAGAACTTTTCCTTTTTTTATTAAAACCATAGAAAATTAAAAATTGTGTCTTTTATTTATTTTTGAGCCCACATTTCTTCTTGCTAATTTGCTTCGAAGAGAGAAAAATCAGTGACCTCGTTGTCTGGAGTGTTAATGTGCTATAGATTGACTCAATAGCTGATTTCTGCAGCCTGGGCCCTGCCCTTCTCTTTGTGTCTCTCTATAATTGGCTTGCCTCTTCACACACACACACACACACACACACCAAAGAGACCCTGTATATCTGCTTATATCACAGAATATAGATTTCTAAATGAGCTCTCTTTTGCAAGGATAACAAATAGGTAATGATGGCTTCATTGTTTGAATATGAGTTTCTACCAATAACATTTAGGGATCGATAAAGAAGAGGGAATATTTCTTCCCTCTGACACTTTATTATCACATCAAATTTTGAGTACCACAATCTGTGCACTGAGCCTAATGCAAACCAGAGCCAAGAAGCTTCTAGAAGTTTGCAGAATCTGGTGAGTCAAAGTGGTAGGTGGGGGCTGTAATGTGTGGGTGCCTGTAGAGAGGGGGCGTTAGAGGAAAGAGACTCCTTGAACTGTTCAAATCCAAACCCTGTTGCATTTTGAAGTAAATTTACCTAGCAAAAAGGACTTCCTATAAGGGATAATGTCATTTTAGTTCCTAAATTAATAAAACCTCTATGACTTACTAGTTAGAGAAATTTTCACAAAGCACATTGGATACATATTTTGAAAGATTTACTGACTTCGCTGAGTATATTCTGAGTAGTCACTTCCAGTGATTTCTAGAACATAATGTAAACAGGTCAAAAACATGCATGAACTCTGGAATCAGACGGGAGTTCTAATTTTAGACCTACCATCACAGTGATGTGACCTTGGACAGCTAACTTAGGCTCCCTGTACCTCACTTTCCTCCAGAAAAAAATGGTAATTATAGCTATTATGAATCTGAGTAGGTTTAAAGCTTGACAAACCGCCACCAAATTTTATTGTCTTAAGATAGCAAAAGTTTACTTTCCACGCACTCAAGGATCTACCACGTATGTCTCTGGTTGGGCAGCTCTCTGGAGCATTTCTTCTCTAAGGGGCGACTCAGTGACCTAGGCTTCATTCTAACTGTGGCTCTGCCAACTGCCTCCCACCCCACTTCCTCCAACACAACAACCTGAAAGTCTTGTCCATTCAGCTGGTGTGTGGGGAAGGAGATGAGGATGGCACTTTCGAGGACTTTGTAGATGGCGGCTGGGAGGGGCAAAGACTACTTTGAACTATATTCCACAGGACAGAAATTGGTCACAAGATAACTCCTAATTTTTTAGTCTAATTGCCCAGAAAGAAAAATGCTACAACTAAGGTGAAGCAAGAGAGGTGCCTGGGATACAAGCTTAAGGAACTACTCATCCTCAAGGTCAGGCAAGTGCAAGGTCCTGTCAGTGCAGAGCTGGTATTGGCAGGAACCTGATGGTGAACACCTCCTTACATTTTGCGTCCCTTGGTGCCTTGTCTGCCTCCCTCTAGACTCATTGCAAAGTAAAAGGCTTGAGAAGGAAACAGACCATTTCTGCGACATCTATGAACCTATCAGGACTTACGTGAAAATAAATAGAATGCCCAGTGCCTGATGCTTACTTATTTCATTATCACGTATAGAAACAAAATTACACCTCTCTTTTTGAATGTTATTGTTTATTTTTAGAGAGGGGAAGGGAGGGAGAAAGAGAGGAAGAAACATCAATGTGGTTGCCTCTTGCACCCCCGCTACTGGGGCTATCTTGCAACCCAGGCGTCTGCCCTGACTGGGAATCGAAGCAGCGACCCTTTGGTTCTCAGGCCAGTGTTCAATCCATTGAACCACAACAGCCAGGGCAAAATAATTACAACTGCTCCTCTTTCTTTCCAGTTAAGCTGCAATGATTACATGCCTTCATTTAAAAATAATCCTTAGCAAATATGCCAATTTTGTTATTCTACTTTATTTTTAAGTCAGGAATTTTTAAAACTAAACAATTAAAACATGTTGACAATGCTTTTGCAGACAGTGAAATATTTAGTAGCAGGATATAAACTACCCAAAACAGTATACACCCCCAGAGACTTTTTGCAACTTCCCCAAAAATAAGTTTTGCTCTGTACATCTCAGTTTCCTGATGGCTGTTGGCGGCACAGCATTTCTCTCAACCACGGCTCCCTGAAAATTCAGCGAGGCATTGTTAGGGCGTGCTTTCCCATAATGAACACATTATAGTAATCGTTGCAGAAGAGAAAAGACAAGAATGGCTGTGGTGCAATCTTCCAAATGTGTGTACGGCTCTAATGTTGGTCATTTTCAGGAAACTGCCAACAGGCTCACGCAGCAGTCAACATGCAGTCTGTATTTAGAGAAGGAGTTTAACTTTCAAGACAGCCAATTCCAACTCCAGTTTATCTTGCTTTATGTACAAAAGAGCTGTTTGGATTTTGACAGCTTATGAGAAAACCATTCTGCAAAATGTGGCCATTGATCTGCTATTGAAAGGGAAGAATGTTCCGGGGAACGGCTGCCGCTAAAACTAGCTGCTGTTATGAGCTGATGAAGTTTTTATTGTTAATTAAGTCTAGAAGAAACTCTTCATCTCTGAAGACTACTTTACAGAAATCCAAAGTGATGCTGTTGTTTCGCTTTTTGCCTTTCTTTAGAAATGTGGGCCCTCGCGATATATTTATTTATTTATCCAGGGCCTCCTGGGACCTAGCAATGCACTGGATGCTGGTGGATATAAAGACATAGCAGTTTGGAAAGGGCCCTGTCTTCAAAAGGTTTCTGCTTAAGGAACATACAGGGAATATACATGGTTGCAATACCTTGCAGGGAAGGCAAGTGCCATGAAAGAGGTAAAGACAGAATCTCATCTATGTAAGGGAACCGCATGAGGCTTCTTGAAGAGCTGGCATTCTGGATGGAAGAAAGCCCAGCCTCTGAACATACAGAGAGGACAGTGGGGTGTGTGGGGGTGGGGACGTGGAGGGGCCAAGAAAGAAATGGGACAGAAGCTGACCAGTCACAACCTTGTAGTAAGGATTTTTTTTCTGAAGCACAATTAGATAACTTATCATTAATATGTTTAACATGAATATTAAGCAAGACCTCTGGACTATTATCAGGATGTCACAGGATTGGTTCTCTTCATTAACCACAGATTCAGCTTGTTCATGGGCCGTCTGTTTTGAGATGAATTTCTCAGCAAATACTCGTGTGTTTCTGGGCCCAGAAACATTGAGCATGCACCTGAACTCGTGAATGGCCCCTTTTTGCTTTAACGTGTATCTCTGAAAGACAAGGACTCTTTAACGACATGTCCACAATGCTGCAAACATGAGTGGTAATTCCTTAATATCAAAAATGTTGGGAAAAATCAAATTTCCCAGATGGTCTCATATCATTATCATGGAGTCAGTTTGTACAAACTAGGATACAAGCAAGTCTGCGCATCACTTCTGGTTGATATATCTCCTTCTCTGTGCATGCTCCCCTTGTGAATGATTTGTTGAAAAAAAGTGAGAATCCATGCAGTTTTTCATGATATAGGTATATATTATTTATATATTAGTTTATAATATATTTACATATAATTGCATTTATTTATTTTAATCCTCACCCAAGGATAGGTTTATTGATTTTAGTGAGAAAGAAAGAAGTGGTGGGGAGGGGAGAGAGAGAGAAACGTCTATTGATTGCCTCCCAGGTGCACACAACAGGGGATCAAACCTGATATGTGCCCTGACCTGGTATCCTGACTCCGAATTGAACCCACAATCTTTTGGTATACGGGACAACGCTTCAACCAACTGAGCCACCCAGTCGGGGCTCTCAGGTTCTGTATTTTGCTGATTGCAGAGGCTGTCTGTTTTGTCACAAGCCTCAGCAAAAGGAAACCAACTAATCGATTAGTACATTTCCCCATCTACTCCTTTCTGTGCTACAAGATATGACTCTTCTTATTTGGCACTGTGTTTCTCTTTCATTCTAACCATGACTCAGTTTCTCCCAAACTCTGTCTCCAAGGTTATTTTTTTCCCTCAATATAGCTTAGTGTCAGCCTAGACCCATTTATTTCTTCAGCTGAAATTGCTTTCATTTTCTAAATCAATGTCTTCATCTTCTCCAGTCTCCTACTGGGGTTTTGCTGCTTCTGCTCAACCTTACGAATCTTGTAGGCAATTCCAACTTTTTTACTTGCCAGAGTTGTCTGGTTGAAACCTTTGTTCTTATTTGTGTTCTGACCACAAGCCTTTCTACTCGCTCATTCTACTCAAAATCTTTACTACTATGATGTTCAATTCTGATGTCTTCTTTCTATTTTAATTGTGGCACTTTGCATTGTTTCTCCAGTTCTTCATAATGAGAATAAAGCAAAAAAATGGGGTGCTCATTTACATGTATACAAATATGCCATTTACAAGGAATACAGTGTAAAAATCTTTTACCTAAGAGTCAAGTTTGGCTTATTTTTTAAAAGAAGAGAGGAAGAAATAATATTAGAGGTTATTAAAACAGGATTAAATTTATTTTGTTTTGTTATTTTTTATTATTTATTTTGTTAATAAATAAATTTTGTTTATTTGCTTATTTGTTATTTTGTTATTTATTATTTTATTTTGTTACCCAGTCAATGGCAAATTTCAAATTCTAGATTTCAAAACCAAACTTTACAAAGGGGAACTCCTTTCAATATCTTCAATACTTACCACAAAAGTTAATATAGGGGATAGACCTTCGTGTTTGTGCTTCCTAAGCAAGAGGGGACATTAGTTGTGACTGTAGCTATGTGACAAGAACTTTCCTGAAATAACTATTTTTTTCACCAAGCATCATGATCTGTTGACTGTTCCAGATCATAAAATTTGGAAAATTTTTGGAAAAAATTTTGCTCCTTAAAATTAATAAGCAATGCATTATTGATACAAAGAGATCTGATCAGATCACTGGGGAGGAGGAGTAGGGAGGGGCCGTAGGAGGAGGTTGCTGGAGGCGATGGTAAATAGCCTAGGATGGGATTGGCTGAGAAACCGAATGCCTCCAGAGCACGTGGAATTATGGGCCAGAAGACTTGGGATAAAAGATGGGCTCTCGGAAGGGCATTGGTTCTCTCAGGCTCTCTCGCGCTCTCTTCTTCCTCCAGGACACCTCGATGATCATGCTGCAGTGGCCTGCATTTCCCAACAGATGGTGTTTTGGATGGGAAGAAACTCCAGCCACAGCCTAGGATCAGGCTGGCCTGGCAGAAGGTGGCAGGGTTATTCTTCTTTGAGTGTTGTAGAGGGGACACGTTCTGAGGCAAAGCCTGCCTTTCTTCCCAAATTGAGCAACTTTTGTATCTTATGTTGTTTTAGTTTGTAAACTAACCCTATAGAAATAAGTAAAAATCAACAGGGGGAATGAGAGGAGAACCCAGGTGTTTGAGTGTAGCTTTAATTGATAGGATTAATTAATTAATGCATGTAGAAAGCTGTTATCCAAAATTGTGAAGCTTTTGAACAAGACTCCTTTCCTTTCTCAACAAACCTGTGCCTCTGGAATTTTGCCTGGAGGGTGGCGGTGGGCAGTGGTTCCATATTCCATAACAGTTGCTCTCGGTAACATCATCACACGGCTTGTGTGCACAAGTACACGTATACACACACACGTGAAAAGAGAAGGACCTCTTCTTCACTGTCTTGTGTTTCTTTGGGTGGTTCAGACAGGCTGTTTTCGACCCTTTTGTCTAGACAACTCTAGAGCAGTGTTCTTCAAACTACAAAGCATGACTCAGGGGTAGCTTATTAAATGAACTTAGCAGACCATGATTAACATTTTTATGTTGAAATAGAATAGAATTAAAAAAGCCTTTATTACATGGAATAGAGTTACACTGTATTTGTAAAATTTTTGTTTCAGTTGTGTGTGTGTTTTCCAGGATACAGAGACCTAAAAATAGGGGTTCTATAGACAGTGACTGTGCAGGGTGATCTGATCATAAATTCCTAACTGGGAAGGTCATGGAGGGCCATCAGGTCCTAGGCCTATAACTTCTCAGTGGAAGATTTTAAGCCAGCCCTGTCCATTGTTCTTGTGCACCTAGGTTAACACACCTTTGAAATACCAGAACTAACACCCCTCAAAAAGGGGATTAACACCTAAGTGAGCATATAGTCTTGTTAACTATCCTATAACCCAATCCCCGCCTTACTTTCTCCCATCTCCCTGTATATTTGTTCCCTCAATTTCAAATGCATAAAACAAGCTATTATAAAACTATTATTCTCTGAAGCATTTGATATCTTGCTCCTCGGCATATGTTGTCAGTTTGGTTCAAATTAAGTTTATAAAAGTTCTATATAGGTTTGGATGCTTCTTGGATGGATAGATAGATAGATAGATAGATAGATAGATAGATAGATAGATAGATATTTTCTTGCTACAGGTACAAGACCAGGTCCAGTTCTGGCTTGTTTCTAGGTCTTCCAGGGACTATTAATTTGTCTCTAAGTGATACTGAGTAGAATAGCTTTGTTTAGTGGACTTGGAATGGGGGAAGTTTAGAAAAATTTTATCATGGAAGGAATAGAAAATTAAAGAAAATTCGTAGCAAGTGTGTAATTTTTTTACATGGCCTCTACAGGTACAGCAAAGAAAAGAAGAGGGAAAGTGGGACCATGGGGAGTAAAAGGGTGAGTATTCAGAGATAGAGATAAAAGGGAGGATAACAAGATAAACAGGAGTAGTAAAGGCCAATCACCCAGGATATGTGCATGCGCTTATCTCAGTGGTACTGATGACAATCACCCTGCAGTGTCATAATGAATTCCCTGAGTTACCCTGAGAATTTATAGGTGATGGGACAGATGCTTAAAGGATATGAGTTCTCTCTGTCAAGAATTGTTTAATTTTTTTTAAATGCTTGGAATTATAGACTAGTACATGTTAACTTCAGCATATGAAAAAATATTGGAGCTATCATTAGAAAATCAATTTGCAAATACTAAAGTCGCAGAGTAATAACATGAGTTAGAAGGTACCAAAGACCAGTCTAATGGCCTTTGCTGACAGAGCAGGGCACACTGTGGACAGCAGAGAAGCAGTGAACCCCGTACATCTCAACCTCAGGATGGCCTTTGATGTCATCCGACATGACACACTCATCAACCAGGAGAAAAAATATAGCTTAAACCAGTATTTCTGAAACTATGTCTTGTGACCTAAAAGTTATCATGAAAAGTGACCAAGAAAGTCACAGAATTTGCAACTATATTTCTTCTCTATAGTGTCTGAGCCAGAAGGAGTCCCAGTATGTGGAAAAGAAAACAGCAAAAATCCCGGAGAAGACACTACTCATTCTCAGACTCCTTGAAAGCCCCTACTTCCTGGCTTTCTCCAGCCATGACAGACACATCCATCCCCGGGACTGGCTATGGAATGCCGCTGTGAGAAGCATCCAAGTTTTTATGAGTTTATCTGAGCCAAACTGATGACATTTGCTGGGGAGCAAAATCTCAAAAGCTGGAGAGAGAGACAGTTTTGCAGTTTCTTTTGTGCATTTGAAATTAAGGAGGGGATGTAAGGAAGATTCCATGAGGTGAGAGAAAGCAAGGCAGGGGTTGGATTACAGAATAGTTAAGATTATTTGCTCTCTTGAGAGTGGTTATGTCTCAGAAGGAGGAGTGTGAAAGGGTAGTTCATGCCTTCAAAGAAGGGATCTGAAAAAAAATTTCAAAGGTGTATTAACCTACATGTACAGAAACAATGAACGGGGCTTGCTTAAGGCAAAGATAAACCTTTTCCTAAAAAATACTATGCCTGTGGTGTGACTACCCACCATGACCTGCCCAGATAGGAATTTATGATCTGATCACCCTGTGAGCTTACTTTCTATAAAGCCCTCTTTTCATCCACAAGAAGAAGAAGTGTTTGGCCAAACCAGACCTCTAGAATTTGAGCTTCTGTCTTGCTTTAATCATTCTGTTTGTTATCAACATGCCAACACCATAAAAAAATGATGTACCTAAGCACAGACTGATAGTAACTACATTTCATTAAATATTCATGATACTATTCAGGCACTAAATAACTCATTTAATCCTCATAACAGCACTATGAGATATGTACAGTCCTTTACAGATGAGAACATTGAGGCACTGAGAAGTGAAGAAACTTGCCCATGACTGTATGCTAATAACTTGCAGAGAGTAATAATTGGTCAAAATTTCAACCCAGGAAGTTTCTACCCAGAGTCTGTGGCTTCAAACTGCAGGTGCCAACAGAAGAGCAAACAGTGTTCCGGACATAATGTATTCAAGAAGCTATTGGGATGGTTAATTTTCGGTGTCAACTTGATTGGGCTAAGGGATGTCCAGATAGTTGGTAAAGCAGTGTTTCAGGATGTGTCTACGAGGGTATTCCTGGAAGAGAGTCATGTTTGAACCAGTAGACTGAATAAAGCAGATGGCCCTCCCCGGAGTTAGTGGGCGTCATCCAGTTGAGGTCCTGAGCAGAATAAAAAGGCTGAAGAAGGTACACTCACACTCTCTGTCTCTCTGCTAGAGCTAGAGACATTCAGCTTTCCCTGCCCTTGGATGTCAGAGCTTCTGGTTCCCTGCCTTTTGAACTCAGACCAGGACTCATACCATCAACTTTGGTTTGGACTCAGACTGATGACACTGTCCACTTTTCTGATTCTCCAGTAGCTTGCAGACATCATGTTGTGGTGGTACTTCTCAATTCACATATATATTATAGGATACATATAAAGTTAATTTACCATGGAAGAACAAATTTATATATATTTAAATATATATGAGGTCTGTCTGGAAAAAGTTCAGCCATTGTTGATATAATGAGAATGGTTTGTGTGACATTGATGTAACCTGGCAGCCAAGGACAGTGGACTGGAATGTGCATGCATGAACAATGATGACTTCACTGTACTAGTCAGTGGAGGTGGTGGAGGCCATCAAGTGAGCATGTGTACTGTGTGGCTGTGGCATTCAAAATGACTGAGCTAGCAGAGCAATGAATCTGCATTAAATTTTGTATTAAGTTTGAACATTCCTCCATGGAAACTATTCATATGATTCAGAGGCTCCAGCTATGGGCAACTGCTGACTGGCAGCTTTATCACAACAGTGCACCCACTCATGAATCATGTCTTGTGCAGAGTTTTTTGGCAAAACATTGAATCTCCCAGGACACTCAGCCTCCCTACAGCCCAGCTTTGGTTCCCTGTGATTTCTAACTTTTTGCAAAACTAAAATCACCTTTGAAAGAGAGATTTCAGACAGTCAGTGAGATTCAGGAAAATACAATGAATGGGGTAGCTGATGGTGATTGGGAGACTGTGTGAGGTCCCAAGGTGCTTACTTTGAAGGGGACTGAGGTGTTATTGTCCTGCGTACAATGTTTCCTGTATCTTGTGTCTTCTTCAATAAATGTCTTTATTTTTCACGTTACATGGCTGGACACCTTCTGGACAGACTATACACACAGTGGGGCAAAAGTAGGTTTACAGTTGTGAATGCACGATTATTTTCCATAGGACCAACTATATAACATATAGATAGATAGATAGATAGATAGATAGATAGATAGATAGATAGATAGATAGATAGATAGATGGATCTCCTGACAGAGAACTCCAATTAATACAGCTATTATTACATACAAATCAATTCATACATCACCTTAGAACCTTTATTAATCCAGTTTACAGGTAAACAAACTGATGTTTAATAAACTTAAGAACCCCTTACAGAAAATAAGAATGCTTTTAGATATACATAGTGAAGGAGAATGTAAAAGACAGGGTTTCTGATACATTGAGCCATGGCAATAAGCTGACAAGTTCACCTGCCAAAGGCAGAGAGCAGCAAGTATTAGGCAGTGGTCCTGAGACGGCTGACAGAGCCGTAAGAGCAAACGGGAATGAAAAAGCTGTCCAAAGGCAGGTGGAAGTTTTGCTGAGTGGAACAAGGGGTCCAGATGAACTAATGAGATCATGCATTGTTTTGATAGCATCAACCCAAAACTTTGTAGAATTTTCATTAGAAGAGGTTTTTTCCTTGAGAAAAAAAAAACAATCTTTAATGAAGAATAGATGACCGTATTTCTCTGAGGTGAAACCTAATTTGATATTTCAATTGCATTTTCACTTTAAAATGTTTTGAAAAAAAGAAGCTTCTCCTATTGAACTTGCTTCAATTGAAAGCTGAAAAGTCTTATTATCTTAAAGGGACAAAAACATAATTTTAAGCTATCTATACACAGTTCTGGTGTTCTTCTGTGGTAAATTAAATTTACACATTTGCTCCTGAATTTGCAATGTCTTCATTTTCCTCTCTATTCATGCTTGTATGCTCTGTGTTTTGTAGGTTTACAGAGAAGTGTGGAAGAATAAAAGCAAGAGCATTCGAGGAGAAATTATTGTTTTTTCCATATGTAGAGGTTTGTTTGCCTGCAGCGGCAGCCTGTCCATCACAGCCTTGCTGCTCGATTTTGCATGTGTCAGATTGTCAAATGAAATGTTTATTCTGCCCCTTTTTATTTTCCTGTTCATTTCTTGGTTTTAAAATAGAACATTCAGTATTTCTCCACTGCAAGAGGTCATTTTTAAAAGTGTTCATTGTTTTCCTAAGTGAGCACATCAAACATGGAAATATCTAATGCTTTAAAAAACCTACAAACATTTTTGGGGATACTGAGGATAAGGTCAGCTCAAAGCAGGATATGTAGAAGTCTATCTAGTATTGTTTCAGAAAACAAGAATAAACACTATTTAAGATATATTTTAAGTTCTTGGCCTCTAATTTCTGAAATTATCATAAGAGGAGATATAGTAGTTTCTTAATAAATGTTGAGTGACCACATGTATAACCCCCCAAAACTTGGAGTTTTGTATGAAGGTCTGTGTGGATTCTCATTTTGAAACCAGAGTTCAAAATAAATGGCAAGCGATGTAGTTTATTACAGGCACATCTCTAAAACTATTAGCAGAGGAAAAACAAATATTAATACACAGCAAAAATGTTTCAAGATTATCCCCGCACAGCTCTTTTCTATTCTCGATATTTAATCCATGAACAACGAAAGCCCCTCCAAACCTCCCTGTTCAATCTTCTATCTAAAATTCCCTCCCAAGTCCCGATACCTTGTCCTTTTAAATCCCATCTCTTTTATTTCTTCTTTTATTCTCCTCTTCTTCATTTCAAGTAGTTATTCTCCCTTTTGTTTATTGTGTTAAATACACATAATACAAAATTGACCATTTTAAACATTCATATGTGCGCAGCTCTGTGGCACTAAGTGTATTAACATTGCTGTGCAACCATCACCACCACTCATTTCCAGGACATTTTCATGTCCCCCAAATGAACTCTGCACTCATTAAACCCTAACTCCCCATCTCCCTCCCCTGAGCCCCTGGTAACCGCCATTCAACTTTGTGTCTCTAGGAATTTGACAACTCTGGGTCCCTCATATGAGTGGAATTAAAAAGCATTTTTCTTTTTGTGATTAGCTTATTTCATTTAGTACGATGTCTTCAAACTTCATCCACCTTGTAGCACGTGTCAGAATTTCTTTTCTTCTTACGGCTGAACATTAGGTATTGCATTCTATGTGTACAGAACTCTTCATTTACCTATTCATCTGTGAGTGGAAACTTGGGTTGTTTCCACCTTTTGGCTGTTACAAATAATGCTACTATGACCAAAGGTGTGCAAAAGCTGTTTGAATTCTTGCTTTCAGTTCTTTAGGGTATATTCTCAGAAGGACAGTTGCTGTATATTATGGTAACTGTATGTTTAATTTTTTTTAAAAACTGCCATAATGTTTTATATAGTGGCTACAGCATTTTATATTTCTGTCAGCGAAGCACAAAGGTTCCAATTTCTCCACATCCTCACCAGACTTGCTCTTATTTGTTTTTTTCTTTAAAAAAAAAATAGTAGTCATCTTCCTGAGCATGAGGTGGTATCATTATGATGTAGATTTTTATTTCCCTCGTGACTAGTGGTGGACAGCAGCTTATCCTGTGTATTCATTGTATTTTTTCTTTGGAAAAATGTAAATTTGTGTCCTTTTTAAATTTTTTAATTGTGTTGTTTGTGTTTCATTCTTCAATTTCAGACTGTCTCTCTATATTCTGGATATTAATTTCTTATTATATATATGATTTGCAACTGTCTTCTCTTATTATTTGGGTTGCCTTTTTACTCTGTGGATAGAAGTATTCGTACAAAAGTTTTACATTTTGATGAACTCCAACTTATCTATTTGTTTCTTTTATTGCTTGTGCTTTGTTGTCACAGTCAAGAAATCATGGTGAAATTCAATACCATGAAAATTTTCCTTGATGTTTCCTTCTAATAGTTTTATAATTTTGCTTTGATGTTTAGTTAGGTATTTGCTCATTTTTGTTAATTTTTCTAGATGAGGGAAGGTAAGGATCCATTATTAGTTTGCATGTAGACTTTCAGTTTTCCCAGCAGTATTTGTTGAAAAGATTATCCTTTCTTCATTGAATAGTCATGTAGAAATCACGTAACCATGGTAGCAAAGGTTTATTTCTAGGCTCTTATTCTATACCATTGGTCTAGATTTCCTGTTTATGTCAGTATCTCATTGCTTTCATTATTGTAGCATTGTGATAAGTTTGGAAATCAGCATGTGAGACATCTAAGTTCATTTTTCTTTTTTAAAGACTGTTATTGAGGGCCCCTTGGGATTTCATATCAATTTTAGGCTGGAATTCACTATTTCTGCAAAAATAACATTGGGATTCCAATAAGAATTGCATTCAATTTTAGATCATTTTGGGTAATATTGACTTCCCAATAAAATTAAGTGTTCTCATCCATGAATATAAGATTTATTGGTTTTTTATCCAATGACTTTAGCAGTGTCTGATAGTTTTCACATAAAAGTCTATTGCCTCCTTGGTTAAGTTTATACCTAAGTATTTTGTTCTTTTGATGCTGAGTGGAACTGTTCTCTTAATTTCCTTTTCAGATTGTTCATTGGTCATGTACAGAAATGTAATTGAGTTCTGTGTGTTAATTTCGTGTCCTGCCATTTTTGCTAAATTTTTTATTAGTTCTAACAGGTTTTTTTGGTATGAAGTTTTAACAGTTTTGTATATAAGATAATGTCATCTGTGAACAGAGATAATTTTGCTTCCTCTTTACAATTTGTGTGCCTTTTGTTTATTTTTCTTCACCTAGTTACTCTGGCTAAGACTTTTAGTACTGTGTTGAAGAGAACTGGGGAAGGCAGGCATCTTGCCTTGTTCCTGATCTTAGAGGAAAAACTTGTCTTTTACCATTGGATATAATGTTGGCTGTAGATTTTCCATGTATGCCTTTATCATGTCAAAGTAGTTTTTTTCAATTTCAAATTTATGTTTCTTTAATCATGAAAGGGCATAGAATTTTATCAAATGAGTTTTCATCTATTGAGATAATAATTTTTCCTTCTTTTCTATTAACATGTTGTGTCACATTGATTGGTTTTTGTGTTTTGAACCATCCTTGCATTCCAATAATAAATTTCACCTTATTGCTGTATAATCCTTTCAATATACTGCTGAATTTGGTTTGCAAGTATTATATTAAAAATTTTTACATTAATATTTATAAAAGATATTGGCCTATAGTTTTTTCTTGTAGTGTCTTTTTCTAGCTTTGGTATCATGGTTACTCTCCTTTTTAAATAAAAAAAAAACTCATTAAGGCTATCCTCTTTCTTTCAGCTTTTAATTTTTACATTCCCTTAGAGATTCTCACCATTCCTTGGAGACACAGTTATGAAGGTTAGAGCTGAGGTGGAGTAGGGGACTGAGACAGAATTTTCTTTGGCAGTCAAAGGAGGTGGAAGATTGCAAATACTTACAACAATATTTTTCTATTGTCCTTGGCATGAGTGAATTAGTAAATTGAATTACATTCTATAATTGGAGATAAATCTTTCAAAAATGTCCTCAACATTGGTTGGAGAGCATGTGAAGTTAATGTTGCTCAAAATTTTTGTTGTTTATTATGTTATGTTTATCATTTTAATTAAATGTCTTCAAACATAGAGCTATACATAAATTTCAGCTATATACAACTCTTACAAAAAAGCAAATTAAACTTAGAAATTAAATGCAAATTCTATTGAACCAATCAAACTAACAATTTTGTGGCAAAGGATGCTGTTTTTTAAAAAAAAAAACAACAACAAAATGTTAGCTGCCATGTTACCAGCTGCTACTACAAAAAATATTTTGAGCTCATCTTGCTTTTACCACAATTTATTTTGTTATGACTCAGTTTCCCCACACTGTTTTTACATGAATTACTGAAAAATAGTTTTGACTGGTATTTGATCTGTAAGGTTACTTGGACTTCATTTGATTTCCATATCATCGATATAGTTTTGTGCCTTGGTTATTTTTGCCATAATCAGGGATCATTAATTCAGTGCTGTTTGCAACAGATAACATAGTAAACATACACTGACATGTGGACATCAAAACAATTTGGTGTTAATTTAGTTATGAGGAGGTGATGGATAGTCAAATAATCTAAAACATAACTGTGTTAATTCTTAGATCAGCATTAAAGTGAAAAACTCAGATTCAAATTTAAACTCCCTAATAGTAAACACAGGTCTACCCCTCCCCTCAAAAAAAGCCCTGATATAATGAAATAGATATTGACTAAAGCGGAATGGGGAGGAAGGTTGAGGAGAACAAAAGAACTTCAGGGGAAGTGAGGGCAGGAAGCTGTGTGTAAGATGGTTCTTGTGCTTCTTCTCTCTAAGGCAATTAATTGGCAGTTGCTTCGGCACCGAATCAGAGGTGTGATGGAGCCTGAGGTTAAGGGACATGATGAATAGCAGTGTTCAGAAAAAAAATAAAGATAAAGAACCAAAGTGATATAAGAAAGCAGATTGTTGTTCCAAGGGCCTGGTAAAGAGAACTTGGCAGGGAACGAAAGGACAGTTCTCGGAGAGGTTCAGATGGGGAAGCAGGTTCAAGGAAACTGATAGAAGCAGAGGCCAGAGGCTAAAGCCCAGTGAACTGTCATTTCCATTGCGTGCTTTCCCGCAGGTGGGGCTGCAAAGTAGAGAAAGGCTGAAAAAATGGGAGCTAGATTCTGGAGACAAATGGCTAGTTAACAACTTCATAAGGTTCAACTCTTACTGGAACTATAGACTGAGACAAAGTCTATGAACAACTAGACCAAAGTAAGACAGGGGTCAACGTGACCACGAGAAGAATGACAGCATTTTTTTCTGGGTCTCTGTCCCTCACTGTAGAGTTGCCAAACACTAACTACCCACTCCCTCCCCCAGAAAACCATAAATACTCAAAATTCTCCCAATTAATTCATACATGTCTTTATTTACTTAATTATCAAATGCTATTTATTTAGCCAGGGCATGACTAGACATGGAAGATCTAATGGTGAAAAAGACAGGGATGCTGTCCTTCTGTCACTTACAGGGACCCAGGGATCCCTGGATCCAGATGAAAGTCATACAGTCTGGTTTTGTGCAGGAGCTGCGGCAGGGTGGTGAGTGTCGGTGGCAAGAGACCTTACACTGGGAGGTTAAGCAGAATCCAAAGAGCTACTTCTAAGCCACTAAAGTATTTTAAGTTTGGGAGTAAAATGATCAGTTGAAAAGAAAGAAAAAATATAATAAAATGATCAGTTGAAACAATCTTAAAAGAAGGCATTATGGATGTGTTCACATATGACCTCCTCACCATGCACATAAAATCTAATATTTCTTATACTTGTTCTGGCTTTTGAAGTAGTGTTTCTAGCCACATCCACATGCCTTATTTACTGGGGGTTTCAAATATAACTGCTCATAATGGTCTGGCAAGGAATTAAGTGCATGAAATGGGCTGGCAAAGCATTAAGGAGTGGTGGCGACTTTGGTGAAGGAGGGTATCTAGGTCCATCTCCAGGGCAGCCATTACTCAGTTCTGCTGAATATTAATGTATGGCATTGGCATTGTACCAACATTGGCAGAAGTGAGTTATATTGTACAGACTTATTTGCAAAAAAAAAAAATCTGTGAGCTACGATCTTAGGATCTGCTCTTAGACCACTGGTTTGTGACCTCCGTCATGGTCTGCTACAGTTAGGAAATGTGTGGAGTACTCGCTTGTTGCCAAAGAAAACTACAGTATTATCATTTATTCTAAAAAGGTAGCAACTGGTCAGGTTTTCCTAAAATCTGTTTCCTTTAAAAATCGTCAATCTAATAATCAGAATGATTCAATGCAGGGTGCAGGTAGATAGTGGAATTCGTGATGAAGCACAGAAGGAACAGGAATTTCAATATGTTGACAAGTACCTGAGTATCAACCAGGGAATGAAGTATGTGGGGAAACACTATAGGAGCCAACTTTCTACTTAGCTAGGCAAACACTTTCTTACACTTCCCCGGACAATCTTATGTGTGTGTGCACTACTCATAGAAAAAGTCAAGTGTTACGGGAAAAATACAAGAGCAGGCTAATGATAAAATGAGGAAATTATTACTCTTTTATATAATACAATATAAAATTATATACTTGAATTCACTGATACGTTGTTTGAAATCTAAATGCTTTTTGTAACGCCTTTCTGAAAATCATCATTAAAATGGGTCAGAGCACAAATAGCAGGCAACCAGTGAGTGCATAAGTAAGTGGAACAACAAATCAATGTCTCTCTCTCTCTCTCTCTCTCTCTCTCTCAACCTCTCTCTCTAACTCTCCCTTCCTCTCTCTCTTTGTAATCAATAAATAATTTTTTAATTTCATTTTTTATAGTTTAGAATGTTAACACTTTGTAATTCACTGTGCTATATAACTTATAAAACCCTTGTTGTTCAACAGGACCTGGTCAAAGTGAATTGGATGGAGTTCAAGTCAGATGTTGCAATCGAGACCCCGGTAATAAGACACAATTTACATAACATAAATGGTATCCATGGAATTGACGTGACCTGCTGCTTCTGCCTACTAACAAGTTCTAGAATCTGGGTCGAGACTCTTCGGCATCTGCTTTGTTTGGTTTCGTATTTGTAGGAAAACACAAGTTTGACTTAGGTTAAGACATATTATTTAAAACTTGGAAATAAGACAAAAAGTTGGACACTATACGTTTTCAACATCACATTGGGACAGTGTTTAAGAAGCTTGGGCTATTAACTCTTTGATTAGACTCCTGGTTAGACTATACCAGAAATGTAGACTATTTTTTAAAAATCGAAATATAAAAATCTACTTGGGACAGATGGAAATCTATTTGACTCTTTTTTGATGCGGCTACTTTTTAGTGATCCAATTCTTTCATTTTATTTTACATTACAGCCCCAAATATTTGCAACTGTGTTTTGAATTTGAGTTATTTTACAGGCTTTGCAAACATTTTTCTTCCTAAGAAACATATGAATTCTTGTGGAGGAAAAATGATGCTTCAATAAAAATTAAGAAAAACCACTAAGGGCATTTGTTTTTTATAAACAATACACACAGCTGTAGCAATGTTGGCGAGGACACTTGCCAAAGAGCTACGTATTTGCTACTACAAACTGTTCAGTTCACCCTTTATCCAGTAACAGCTGGTGAAATGGTATTTAAGGACAGTTTGATTTAACCTAATGAGAAACTATGCTGCAATGCATGATACTGCCTGCAGAAAATAATTGGACAAACATTGATTTTTTATGTTGCTATAATAGTTACATTTTCAATAAATAGGAATTTATATGCATATTTATTTGGCAACATTCCTCTCTACAGAAAAACCAGTCATTTGTTCTTAACAGGCACATGCAAACAAACACATATGCATGCACGCACATATACATGCAAAATGCACATAAATTAACACCCCGTGCATATGAATACAGTAGAGAATTGCAGTGTCAAGGCTGCCAAAGGGGAGCAGAACTATTTGGAAGACAAGTTTAGAGCTTATGGCTTTCTTTGAAACTAGAATTATCGACAGACAAGTCGCTACTTCAAGGAAGACCAGCAACTGTGAGAGTAGCAAAGAGTAACCGAAGCCTCCCGGGGACCAAAGGTGGCACACTTCAGTTTCTCGGGGGTGACTGAAAAGAAGAAGGAGGCTCCTGACTCTGCATATCTCACCCTGGAAACCCCCAACAGAGGGAACGCCGAGTGTGGCTGCTTGCACATGCGCACGTGCACACTCCTTCTTTTTCTTGAATCTTCTCAATCCCAAATCTTGCAGGCACAAGAACAAGCAGAGCTGCCCTGGCAGTCTTTCTGTCGTGACTTGCTGCCAGGAAGTACTTGAAACCATAGAAGACCGCATCTTGCCATAATTTGAATCAGGTTTTATTGACATGCAAGGCTCAGGTAGTTTGCATAAACACTCAAACTTCTAGTTGTATCCAAGAAACCCCCCTTTTCTGAAGAATATATGAATATTCATCAGGTACATTAATATATATGTGTACATATAAACTATATATATATATATATTTCTAATTGATCCTTGCAATTTTAAAGCTATGTCTCATATTAGATTGCAATTTCTTAGGTGGTAGGATATCATATCTATATAAGGCTGAATTATAATAGGTACTATGTTTGATAACACTTATTTATATAAAAATGTTATAGAATAAATGTTGTTTTCTTATCAGATTATTAGGTCTCAGTCACTCATTATATTGACAGCATACAACAGTGACTGGTATATTTTTAGTGGACTATAAATGCTATAAGTAATGAACTACTAAAAAATATATAAAAGTGAACATTGAGGACTGTAAGAGGCCTGTTTATAATATATACAATGATGTCAGAGAAGAAAACAGTAAGAACTATTAGTAAAAACTATAAATGATACCACCATCATAGATCTTGAAAAAGAACTATTACATAATTGCAATAAAAATATTTGCTGAATTAATGTATAACAGCACAGTATTCTTTAATATTGACTTAAATACAGCTCCAGAACTCAGTAGCTCCCAAATTAAGACTTTAAAAAACACAATACTTTGAAAATCACGGCATTTGGAGGGGTTCACAAAAGTATCAAGTTGGCATCTGTATATTTAAATAGACCCTGAAGTATCCATTGCATTTTGGCAAGACATTCATAACAAGAAAGTCACTTAGAGGCAAGCTTTTACTTAATATCTAAGAATGATAGAGTCCCAAGGGGTTAAATTATTAGCACATGAATGCTTCCAGCCACGACTGAATAACTGGTCCTGGACTAACCCTCTATTAGTAAACAAATAGAGGAATGGGAAGATATATTGAAAAGGAGTTTTCAGGTTTGAATCATAAGCATTACAGAACTCTGGTCTCTGACAAAAGGAAATCAAACAAGAAACGTCCCACAATCATCCAGCGCTCTGGTACAAAACAGTCATCCAGCTTCAGGAAGAAAATTGCAGCCAGGACAGAGAGAGCAGCCCCACTGAGCTCAGGAGGTAAAGATCAGAGTGTAGAGCACAAGTGGCCAGAATCTTCAGGGAAGAATACTTGTGACGAGATAGGTGTGCAGAGTCACAGAAGTCCATATAGGAGTCTCCAGAGACTTTATGTCCCAGGACTAAATTATACATAAGCAGGGAAAACTTCCTGAAGGGTTACTAAATAGCAGCCCCTATGGAGTTGAGAACAGTACCAAGAAGATACTAGAGACTGAGCAGCACTAAGATACCAGCAACTCTGGAGCCCTAGTCCTATCAGATTGGAGAGACAATGTCAACATCTTATTAGCAAATCTGACATCTATCTAACTGAGGTACCAGAAAGACTGCTTAGGAAGGACCACATTCTAAAGGAAGTTCTGCCCTAAACCCACATTAACAAAGTATAAAATCACTAAAGTGTAAAGTCACTCCCTAACCAGTTTCACAGAAAAGGACATTAGATACGGAGTCGTAGCAAGCTGGAGAGGCTTGAGGAAAAATTTGAACTTCCCAGGGATTCACACTAATAAGGTTTAAAACCAAACTACACAAATTCAAGAGGATCAGACAGTAATTGAACTGTTGGAGAAGCAAGAGTGAAAACTCTTCAGTGGCAGAAAACAGAATCCTGGATTTCAACAGCGTTTTATCTATAGTTTTCATTATTAAATCAAAATTGCTACATACAAAGGTGTGAGAGCAAGAGCAGACTTGGGACTCACAACCAGTCTCATTAGATGCACTGGAGAACACCCTGAGGTTGTTACTGTTACTTTACCTGAAGAGTAGGTAGGCTTACATCTAGCATCTTCCAAACAATTCAGAGCAACCAAGAAGAAAACAAACTCCCTAAAAATGGCAAAAGGACATTCTTTAAGGAACTTAGGGGTTTTGTTTTGAGTACTTGAAGGCTGGGGAAATTTGCCCCTTTCACTGGGAATATTTGTTCTGAAGAACCACATTCAAGCAGTTAGGTTCTCGTAACTGTTACCCATGGTAAATGGGTGGATCTGCTCTAATCTCATGATCCCTTTAAAAACAAAAGGTATATTGGAGAGATTCGAAGTGCCAACAAAGCTCACTTGCTGCCTAGAAGGCGGATGAGGACACAAGCAAGGGCTGGAGAGTCACTCCCGGGGCTCAGAGGAACCCTGGAGCTACAGCCAGCAGGAAAAGAAGGAGCTTGGTCCTGCAGCCACGAGGAGCAGGATTCTGCCAACAGCCTGAAGGAGGCAGGAAGTGGATTCTTCCCCAGTGCTCAGTCTGGCTGACACCTTGACTTTGACCCGGAAAGAGCTCAAAAAGAACCTAGTGGAGCAACACCCTCGGTCCTCTGATGGGCAGAACAGTGAGATAATAAATGTGTTTTGTTTAAAGCATCCAGGATTGAGATAATTTTTTTCCACAGTGAAAGAAAACTAACACAGCATTTAATAGACACCAGTGTAGAAAAGTGATGGCTCTCTTAAGATTTGTGGTTTTATCTAGCTTAATTGAAATATAATGATACATAACATTGTGCCAGTTTAAGGTGCACCATGTGGTGATTTGATTCATGAATACATCGTGAGATGATGACCACAGCAAGGCTGGCCATACTTCCTCTCCCTCACACAGTTACCTTTCGTGGTGGCGGTGGTGGTGAGAGCATCCAAGATCTGCTCTCTGTACGGATGCAATGCAGTACTGCTTCTATCATCACCATGTTGTACATTAGGTGCTCAAAATACCAAGCTTTGATTCTGTGTAGACTCTTTGGAGCTTCAATGCTAGAGTGAAGAGAGATTAGAATGTAAAAAATTCTGAAGTTGCAGGTGAAATAAACAAACACACCTTAACGAGTTTACTTTGAGTTGGTTAAATTAATATTTCCACCATTGAACAGAGTGGAGCTAGAAACTGACAATGAACTGAGATTCCTCGTCCAGGTAATGCAAGGGACCCTCTGCACACTGTGGTGATAGAATAGTGGTTATTATTAACACTAATAGTTAAAGTGCAAAATCAATAATTGTATATAAACATAATTTTTAGAGTTCATTTCTGTTGGTCGTATATGAGATGTCTCAGATTTTTATTTTTGGCTATTTCACTTCAGCAGCTGAGGAAAGAAAGACAAGAATCAATCTGTTCAGAGAGACTTGTCATGGTAATATGACCCACAACAGAACAGAAATAAAAATCATAATGTGTATATTTGGTTTAAACATTGACTTTCAAGTCTGGCTTAACATGCACATTAATTCATCCTGGTCAGTACCACTTCTCCACACACACATTTTTCCCCATGTAAACCACAGCAGTGAGTTTGGATAACAGTGGTACTTTAATTAGCACTTGCTAATGGGGGGTTTATTGCATTAATTGCAGTTAAATTTCAAAATGAGTCTCGGGTTTACTTTAAGGCCAGTCAAGCAAGCCACAAGACTCTGAAGACACCTTGTCTAACAAAACCGAACTCCGCCCCATGGGGGATACCTTTAAGCAGGTCGGTTCCATTTTTTTCTTTATCATCACCAAAAGAATCAAAATTTTTCCACTGGGATAGCTGTTGGCCGGATTTTCAAAAAATAGCTTGAATCTAGTCGAGTGGATATTTATAAGGTGCTTGAATTGTTACTTCAGAGTATTATTTGAATCTTCACTTAAGATTTAAACTTTAAAATTACCGATCTTTATTTGACAGAGGAAAACATTCTGGTCAGTGGAAAGCATGATTCTCTTTTCCTCTCTTATTCTCATAAGTATATAAGTAAGAAGTACTTTTATCTTGGAAAGGCTGAAAGCAAAGTGCGTGGAGATTATTTGTTTCTTTGCATCATCAGGCCCATTTCCATGCTGCTGTGAATCAGTAAACAACTATGTCAGCCACATCCAAAGAATAGGTTATACAGTTTAGACCATGAGTTGCCAACATTGAAAAGCCTATTAGTTTTTTTTTTCTGTTAGTACCATTGGGCTTAATTCTATAATTATTCCATCTGAGAAGCCTTCACTGAAGTCAATGAATGTCTCAGAATAAATATTATTACAATATGCGGCCCCTCAAGTAAATGAATAAAATCTGGCTTTTATTAATTTGGAATTTCTCAATTAAGAGCTCAGCATCCTAAGCAACTTCTAGGTATGTTTCTAATGGTGCTTATTTGTACCCAAAATGACAAGGAAAAAATATTTATTTTCCTTTCTACAGACTGTATCCTGCTTTCTGAGATAAAGAAAAAAGTTTTTTCTGAAATGTTAATTGGAACTAAATTCTTAGACAACAAAAAGGAATAAAATGACATTATTTCTTCCATTTTACATTAGTAAAATATAAAGCGCTGTAGGCCTGCAAAAAAATTGTCCTCTGTTTTCTGATGAAACTTGTGATTATATTTTTCAGGTTTGGTTTGAAAAGCTAAGACATCTGTTTATCCAGTGCATACAGAATAACTCTCATGTCTCCTTATCTCTGAAGATTTCAAAGGCTTTCCTTCTGGGTTAAAGCCTTTGAAGAAACAGTAATCAAAGACAAAAATTATCAGAGGTACATTTTTGTTTTCCAAACAATGAAAATAACACCCTCCTTGGATTTCAGGCACTAGCATAAACTTCAAAATTGGAGATTTGCCATCGAATCAAAAAGCAATATAGATAAATAGAGGCACAAAAGCAAACTAAAAGCATTTTCTCTACTTCATATTAATGCATAAATTTAAATTTAATATGTGAATAATTTAAAAAAAATACTCCAATGCACGACATCAAACCGCATCCTAGCACTGTGCGACAGAATGCATCTGGCTGGTGTGTGAGTTCAGACAAAAAACTAGTCTGAACACAAAGTTTTTATTTAAGTGCATTTCGCAATTTGAGGTTAAATTAAGAACAGTGAGAATCTCCACAATAATAAAAGGAACTGTGCCACATGAATAGGGCAAGGGTAGGCCTGATACCACTGCACTCAGGATACTCTGGTACCTGGGTAGTGGCGGAGTTGACTGCCCTTCATTAACTTCCGGTGCATATACAATTTTCAGTATACGTAAACCCATGTATTAAGGAGCTGCATTATAAGGAGCTGATGACTTATTCCGTCATCTTTGTTTCAAAGAGAATGATATAAAAATAATATCTATCACCCTATTGACCCTGTTTTGTTAAGATTTTGAGTTCTGGCCTCCTTCTGCGTTAGGGAAGTTGAAAGTAGTCCTTCATAGTAGAGGGTTGATGCCGTAGCTGCACCTGGGGTGGAGGGGTGGCTGTCTCGTATCACGGAGGAGATAAGAGCAATTCACTTTTATAGAGCAGGGTCTCTCCCCAGTCGCTCCCTTCCCCAACAAAGAGGACGTGGAGCTTCACATTGTATTAGAAAGGTAAAAGTGACCTTTGGATTGGAGTTAAGTTTTAGTCATTAAAACTGCAAACAGAGATGTTTCTGGAGTCCAGAGCAAGAGGCAGCATGAATTTTACTAGAAGAAATCTTCTCCTTTCAGAATAAGAAGAGATAAAGATAAAAGTCAAGAAGAAGAGATAATTAATCTAGAAAGCTCAGCAATGCATACTTCTTGATTTGGTTACCTTTATTGTCAGTCAAGAATCAGAGGTACGTGGATCTGTTTCTAGGCTCCCCGTTCTCCTCCATTTGGCTTATTTGTCTTTCCTTTCTTTGTAACAATTCCCACCTGGTGATGGCTTTGTGACGTCTCAACATGGCTAGGCCCAGCTTTCCAGAATTCCCTTTCCTGTGTTTCAGGTTAACGTGGTCCACAAGAGATACTGGGGGTGAGATACGAAGGGTGGAATTGAAGCAGCAGCTCTACGATTCCTACACTTAGAAGGCTGAGTCAGGATCTCTGGGCATGTTTGTACTATAGCTCTGGGTGACTGGGTGTGGGGCGGCAACTTGCAATTTTCCCTCCCCTAGGATCCTCTTCAGCCTTTCCGGGGACCCCATGTGCGCATTTAGGTCCATGATAAAGGGTGCCAGCTTCTCCCGCAGGACTCCCATTTTCTCAAGGTTGGAAGCAGTGTGAACATTTTTAAGGGACCGAGCTCATGCTCATGACTTTCCCTGCTCTACCTTGTTTTATAGCACTTTCGCCTTCCACCGGTCTGCCCTGCAGACTCCAGGCCCCCCACCAGACCCAAAGACAATAAACAGCCTTGCAACCAGGGCCCAGGAAGGGGCAAGTTGAACTCTCGGTCACACACACACACACACACACACACACACACACCCTTGCTGATACCTATACATACTTGTATCTTACTGCTTCGGCTTCTCTGACTGACCCTTAGTGTGGCATCGCTTCAGGTTAACAAGCTCTCTATCCTGTCCTTCAAGAATATTTCAGCTCTTCTTGTGCCTTAGCATTTTTGTATACGCTTTAGAATCAGTTTCTTTAACTTTCCTATACACATACACATATATTCATACTTGCACACACTTCTATAGGAGCTTTGATTGAGATGGCACAGATCCGTGGATCAGTCTAGGGAGAAATGAGATCTTTTTAT
>PVKM010017563.1:0-25814 GCA_004027735.1 Carollia perspicillata
ACCAGTCACCCTGTCTCCAAGCCTGTTTCCTCATTCACCAACAAGGACAAAGGGTGTAGCCTAGCAAAGACCCCCAGGTCCTGCTCAGCTGGGAGAGGGAGGTATGCCACTGGCTACCATCCTGAGCTGTCCCTGGCTAACACAGGATTAGAGTCCCAAGGCTCATGGCTGCCCTTTGGGGCCCAGCCCACCTGGAAGTCAAGAATGTGGCCCCATCTGGTAGCTGCCCCAGGATGACCGGGTCAGGAGACCAAGGGGTATAAAGTCTAGGTTCCCCCACCAGCTAAGAGAACAGCCTGTAGTAAGTTTTTTAAAAAATTTATTTTTGAGAGAGGAAGGAAGAGAGAAAGATATTATCGTATGCCCAACCCAGCCACACCAGCCAGGGCAGTGTTCCACGTTTATTCAAATCTTTTTGCTACCCTTTTGAGGCAGGCTGGGCCAGCTCCTTTGGAGAATCCGTGGTTGTCCCTGTGATCTGCCCACAGACGTGAAATGCAGTGCCCAAGGGGTCAGCGACACAGCCCTGACGGAGTGCTCGTGTGAAGTGCCATAACTCCACATCTCTGGAGGTGAGTGTGGGTGCAGCGGGTTTCCACTAGCCTGTTCATTCCGCACAGTAGATCCCCAGTCTCTAGAGCCACCTCTCAAGGGAGAAATCGGTGGAGATCAGTGCCGGCAACTTCAGTGCCACCAGGACAGGGCAGAGTGGTCATGGCCTGGAAATGGGAGGGGGCAGGGGCCAGAAAGCCCTTTTGGCCCCACCCCGGACCTAGATCCACAGGTCTGGGACAGCCTCCTACAGTCTGTCAGCACCTCAGTGGTCAAAACTTGTCCTCCGCCCCTGCAGGAAGGCACAGGTTAGCAGGGGAGAGGACCTGGCCTACAGACCCAGCCAAGAAGGGGAGGAACAAAGAGCCATGGGGCAAGCAAGGCTGAAGGGAGTCTCTTGGATGGAGGACCCCAAGCCCTGATGGAGTTCTCACACTTCCCTGCTGCCTCAGTCTTTCTCCCATACTGAGGCCACTTGCCAGGAATGTGCTAGGGCTCTAGAATGCCAAACAGCAAGAGAAACCCCGAGGGCAGAAGAATGGCCACGAGGTCACGGGGTATTTCCATTACTTGGGAGTGATGACCATGTCTTGGGGCAGAGCAGGGCAGGCAATGGGGGGTTGTGACTGCAGGAGGTGGCCGCAGAAGGAAGTGGCCATCCTGCTGCTTCGCCTCCCGGAAGATCCCTCTAGCCCTTACCCCACCCCTCACCCCACGGGTTGGGCCATTTTGGCATGCAGGCTCTGGTGGGCGATGAGGTGGGCGCGCTGCTTGAAGCTCTTGTCACACTCGCCGCAGCCGAAGGGCCGCTCGCCCGTGTGCACGCGCCGGTGGTCCAGCAGGTAGGAGCGCAGCGAGAAGCTCTTGCCGCAGTCACTGCAGCCGAAGGGCTTCTCACCCGTGTGGATGCGCTGGTGGTCCGCCAGGTAGGCACTGCGGCTGAAGCTCTTGCCGCACGCGGAGCAGGAAAAGGGCTTCTGTCCCGTGTGCACGCCCTGGTGGCGCACCAGGTCTGAGGAGCTGCGGAAGCTCTTTTCGCACTCCTGGCACTTGTGCGGCTTCTCACCCGTGTGCGTGCGCTGGTGGCGCGCCAGGTCTGAGCCCCAGCGGAAGCGCTTGCCGCACTGGCCACAGCTGTGTGGCTTCTCCGCTGCCAGGTCCTGAAACTGGCGCCTGCGTGTGGGCGGCCGCCCCCGCCTTGACCCGGCCACCGGCTCCAAGGGCACCCCTGGCCGGACCTTTCTCTCCCAGGACTCAGCCTCCTCAGGGCTCCAGGCCACAGTCACATCGCTGTTGGCCTGGCCTGGGAGCACCCTCACCTCCTCCTCCAGCCGAGATGGCCCCCTTTGGCTCTTGAGCCCCGAACCTGCAAGTAGAGAGGAGGTGGCCTCTTCAGTCCCATCTGGTCTGGGCTCAGAGCTGAGGCAAGGCAGAAAGAGACTCAGTGACAAGCACTTGGGCTGTCAGGTTCAGAAAGTCCTAGGCGGGACAGACCTGAGCCCCAGTTTCCTCATCCATAAAATGGGACATGACGAAAGGCTGGCAGAGAAACCGTGTAGAGGCAGAAGGCAGAGGCAAGGAGTCTGCTTATCCTGCCCCAGTGGCACTTACTAATTATCCAACTAACCAATCTATGCCTGCCTTCCACACTGGGGTCCAACGCCCCACTCTCTGGACCTGGCTATTCACACTCCAAAACTGAACAAATGAAGGTCAAGTTCGTAAATGATCCAAACTCTCACTACTCATTACCAGGAACTGAGGAACCACATGGGTTCAGCTGCTGTGGTTCCTCTCACTACACAAGCTCATCTTGTTGACTCAAGAACAGAGCTGGATCCACAGGGATCCCAGCCCACACCCTTGAGTCATGTGAATTAAATGCGAGTCCCCAGCACGCAGAAAGGCCCTGGCATGGAGAGGGACCTGGCAGCGAGGCCTCTTCTGCACTGGCCCAGGCCTCGGTGCACGGTAAGTGTTTCCACTGTCAGCACCTCTTCACAGGGCAGCCTGGGGGGCCTTGCAACCACTGTTTGGACTGAGTCCCAGCTCTGTCCCTTCGGTGTCCACTGACCTGAGTCTCAGGTCCCTTGTCTATAAAACAAGGACAACAACACTTATGCACCAGTCTGTGAGAATCACCTGACAAACATCCATACGAATGCTCCGCAGAGCGCTAGCTTGTTGTAAGCACCCATCATATTTTAATATACGTTCACAGCCAGAGAAAAATGAACATTAACACACAAACAAGAAACTAGCCAGGGCTCTTGGAGAGCTGGCGAAAGCCCATTTTGGAGCCGGCTGAGAGGGAGTGAGGAGAAGACTGAGGAGTGCAGCAGGACATGCAGAGGCACGTGGCTGGCCTGGGCCCCACTCTGCTGCTAGGGCTCCCTGAGGCGGCTGCTGCCTCCGGCTCAAAGGAGCCAAGATCCCAAGGGTCCTGGCTGCACCTACGGCTTACCCAGGGCAACGTTCCGGGAGTTTTCCCGCTTTATGTCCCAGAAAAGATCCCGCTGAGCAGGGTCCAGGGACCCCCATTCTTCCTGGGAGAAATAGAAGGGAATATCTCCAAATGTCACAGGTCCCTGAAATGAGGAGAGAAACCCTACTCAGGGATACCTCGCTCAGGACTCCCCAGGAAGCCACAGGTGGGGAGAGGAAGAGGGTTGGGATGTGGAACAGGATGGGCCCAGGAGGGAGCAGGGTGGATGGAAGAGGCTTCAAGAAAGAAAGTGCCAATACCCTCAAAGGGAACGAAGAAACTGGTAACTCACATGGATTTCAGAGGCAAGGCAGGCATTTGTTTTCCATTTGGTACTCCCCTCTTTAAGAGCAGGAAGCTGGACTGAAAGAAAACAAGCCTCAGAAAGGCCAGCTGAAGCCAGGAATGAGAAACCCCACACGCTCCTGTGCACGTGCAGGCACACACATGCACGCACATGCCTAAGCTTCACGGAACAAGTACCTTCCTGCTACGCCTGGGGTGATGCCCAGCGGCTCTGCAGCCTACAAGCTTACTCACCACCATGGCTGCGCTGCTCCCAAGGTACAGGTGGCTGGTTTTGTGCTCCCACCTTTGGGGGAGGTGCTTTGGCCTGGGATCCCTGGACTGCAGCCTCAGGTTCTACCTCCTCTGAGGGCACATCCTGTGCAGGAACCACAATATGCTCATCAGCACCGACACCAGACAGGGGAGACAGAATTTAATCCCTGGGAAGGACACACAGGACATATCCCTCAGGAAGCTGGGGTTTGGGGCGAGATCAACACGGGGCCCCGGGAAAGCACAGAGGAGCATGGGATACCAGACACTGCCATGTGCCCTGATCAAGCACAAGGCAAGAACCAGCACCCAAAGCACAGAATCACAGAGCCATTTAGCAAAGGAGAGTAGGGGGAGACCCTCCTGTGAAGGGCAGAACCTCATACCCCGGTCACTCATTAGCACATCCCCAGATGCTTCCAGGGTCAGAACCCAACACCCCACAAGACAGCAGGGTTCACATGGACAGCTCTACCTTCTCATGCCCCCTCTGGTGCTCTCACTATGCACATCACTATATCCCCAGTGCCTGGCCTAGAGTAGCACATGAGTAAACATTTACAGAGCCTATGTGGAGCTAAAACCTGCCTTCCTGGAACATGCCCACTTTGGTCTTGCTCTGCCCTCCAAAGTCACCAAAAAGAAACCAGACTCATTTGGACAGGGTCTTTCAGACAGGCAACACCTGCCTGTGAACATTCCCTCTGGCTCTGAATGCCCACCAGCCCTGGCAGACTCCCATGGGAGGTGCCCCTCACCTGCGGCCATGCTTTCACTGGCTGCTTCTGCAGGTCCTCCACCAAGGCAACGGCTTCCTCGCCACTCCCTGGGCACCGCTCCCGCACCCAGTCCTGGACACTCCCAGGCAGCACACTCAGGAACTGCTCCAGCACAAGCAGCTCCAAGATTTGTTCCTTGGTGCGCAGCTCAGGTCGAAGCCAGCGGCAGCAGAGCTCCCACAGCTGGCTGAAGGCCTCGTGGGGCCCACCCACATCCCTGTAGCAGAATTGCCGGAAGCGCTGGCGGCAGGCCTCAGAATCCCTGCCATCCTCTTGCTGGGCAGAGTCCTGATCCCAGGAGGAATCTTCCACCTTCACAATGAGAAGCCCTTCTCCCTCCCCTGGGGCCTGGTCCTGAGGCTCCAAGGGGGCTGCCATTCCCCTGGCCTAAGGCTCAGGGTTGCTGGGCCTCAACCCAGGAGCCTGCCCTTCAGTGTCCCAGAGGGATTTCCTGTGGCAGCTGGGCCAGCATCTGGACTCCTAAGGGAAGAGCAAAATAGCAGGAGCAGGGGAGGTACAGAAGCAAACACCAGCCTGGAGGGACATCCAGGGACTTTGGCTTCTATCCTTTACCGGCCCTGCAGCCTTTTTTAGGTTCTCCAGTCATGTCTTGCTCTTGTGACAATCTCCCACCAATACAGACCCACAGCCCCTTATCCTCAGCTCTGAAATCCCAAACTGCCAGGTTTTTACCAACTGGTCCACTGATAGGAACAAGTTTGTAATCTCCATTTATCACACTTAACATAAATGTTCACATGTTTTATGGCATAAATATTAACGTATTTGTTCAGTTTGTAAAAATTTATCAAGCTGTCCTTACTATGCATATTTCTGTATGTGTATTGTACTTCAATAAAAAAATAATTAACATGTTTGATTGTTGAGCATTGCCCTAGATTCTACTGGCAGAATCTAGGTATATTGGGGTTACCCAATATACCATGTGTACTGTATTATCTTTCTCAAACTTGAAAACTTTTTTTCAATTGAATTTATTGTGGTGACATTGGTTAATAAAATTACACAAGCTTCAGGTATACAATTCTACATCATCTGTATGGTGTTTACCAACCCAAGTCAAGTCTCCTGCCATCACCATTAATTCCCCCCTTTACCTTCTTCTACCTCCTCCCACCACTCCCCTCCCCATTCAGTCCGGCATTCATCAGACTGTAGTCTAGTCCAGGACTCCTTCTTTTTTACCTTTGCTAATTCCCTTCCCCTTCTCACCCAACTCCCAACCCCTCTCCTCTGACAGCTGTCAGTCTGTTCTCTGTACCCTTGAGTCTCAAATTTAAAAACCTTTGAATGCCAATCACATGTTGCCCAAGGGTGTCAGTGATGGATTCACAGGCACCAGGCACCTTCCTAAGCCATTTATCCACAGGTGCATGTGAATGTATGACATACTTTATACCTTATATTGCCACTCTTCGCAAAAGTCCCAAAACGTGTGTATTTTGGAACTTTGTTTTTTTTTTTTTTTGTTTCTATAAAGAAGTGACACAAACCTTTGTAATAAAAATGGGGGAATTTACACAATACAGAAATACATAAGAGAAACTCTCCATTCCACAACGCTGTGCACCCTCCCATTAACAATCTGACATTTGAACTCCCAGGCCTTTCCCTGTGTATTTACTAAAAGTGTACCTATATAAATGAAAAAGAAAAAGTGTTTTTGTGTTTTCACATAAATGAGGTCTTATTGCACAAACTATTTTTAAATATGCTTTCCTACCTAACAATGCTTCTTCATTAGCTGCTCTAGAAGATTTGGTGGTTTGGATGTATTCCAGTTTCTGAACCAATACCCGAGTAAGGCATTCAGGTTGGTTCCAGTCCTTTTCTGGACTACACACTAAACACTTTATTCTTTTTCTTTTTTTAACTTTTATTGATTTTAGAGAGGAAGGGAGAGGGGAAGAGGGGAGTAAGTAGAGAGATAGAGACATATATAGCGAGAAACATATATTTGTTGTTTCACTCATTTACGCATTCATTGGTTGCTTCTTATTTGTGCCTTAACTGGGGATCAAACCTGCAACCGCGGGGTCTCCGGACGACGCTCTAACCAATTGAGCAATCCGCCCAGGGCAAGCACTTTATTTTTGTACTCTTCACAACACCCCTCAAAGGTACGCGCTCCATTCTCATCCTCTAGTGACCCAGGACGCTCCGCTTGGAGAGGGCCAGGACTCACCAGGGTCGCTCGGCAGGACGCGGCAGGCAGAAACGCGGACCCGGCCGGAGCCCCGCGTTCGGTCCCCAGCAGCCTCGCCTGCGCGGACCTGAGAGGCGGCGGGGCAGAGAGGGGTACATGCGCCCGGGCTCCCCGCAGCACTTCTCAGCGGTGCACCCCACTTCGGCCTCTGCCTGGGGGCGCGGACCCCACCCACCCGGAGACCTGCGCTCGACCTCGGAGTCCGGAGGCCCGCATCAACGGACCCGCCCCCGAGCCACACACCAACCACGGCTGCCCAGGCGTTCCCTGTTCCGCCGCCAGATTCCGGTACCGGAAGTTCGCGCGGAGCTCTCCGGAAGAAGACACAGCGCATGCGCTACTCTAAGCACTCGGAACTACATTCCCCAGGAGGCCGTTCTGCCATTGAGTCTGTCTCAATCCTTGATAGATGACCAAGGAACTTGGGAGAATTTACAGGGCTGACCAATCAGAATGCGGCGGTAACCTGCGCGACAACACCCCTGCCCTTGGGTTGTGATCTGCTTCTAGACTCCTGCTGTAATCGCTGTTGGATTATCCTTCGGATTTTTCTGCTGCCCAGACTCTCGGTGAGCATGAGAAATACAGTCTAGTGAGAAGCACGGAGCCTCCTGTGGCTCTTCTCCGTCCCCGAGCGTCGGCCGGGGTTGCTCAGCAGGGTTTTCTGCAGGCGGGGACTCTTACCCCAGGGAGTCCCGTGCTCTCCCACCAGCAACTCTGGAGCAGAGGGAGTCCCCGGGCCAGACTGAATCTAGAGCTGGCGAGCCGTGTCCGGAAGTTCTGGGTTCAACTGCCCACATATTTGGAACTGCTCCCACTCTTTCTACTTACTCCTCTACCTGGAGATGTGAGGCTCCAGATCTTTTCTGAAATAGAAAAAGCTTTATGTTGATTATGCAAACACTGCATGCTTAGTGTGGAAAATTAATAAAATAGGGAAAATTATAAAGGTATCGATATTCACAAGGCTGGGTTCCTCACTCTGCTCGAATATCACTCCCCCAAGGTGGCTTTCCCTAACTAAACAGCATATACACACCCACCATGGCTCTGCCCTTATTCTTTCTTTTATCAGTACCTGACATGTTTGTGTAATATTCATCTCTTACTACGCAACTATGAGCTCCATGAAGTCACCCTGTTTTCATTGCCCTACTCCCAACACCTAGAATTGTTTCTGGCACAATATTTGTTGAATAACTGAAGGTTTAAAATACTTCCAATAAGGCCATTCAGAAATAAGCACTCAATATTTTAGTCTGTTCTACATCTATGAATATTTCCTCTTTAAAAAAAGATTGTATTTTTAGAGAGGAAGGAAGGAAGAGGGAGAGAAATGTTTCTCTCCACCAGCCACCTCTGGCGCCCCCAACTGGGGGCTTGGCCCACAACCCAGGCATGTGCCCATACCAGGAATCGAACTGGTAACCCCTGGGTTTGCAGGACGCCCAACCCACTGACCCACACCAGCCAGGACATGAATATTTCTAACATAAATCTGGAATCATTCTATATAAGCAAAGTTTTTTTCCTTTTTATTGAATCTACTGGGGTGACACTGGTTAACAAAATCAAGTCTCCTCCCATCACCATTTATCTCCCTTACACCCTCCTCCACCTAGTAAAGTTTTGTTGACTCAAGTCTATCAGGGATATTTTTCCATATCAATATTTACGAATAAAAGAATTCATCTGTTTTGCGAGCTGCATAGTACCCCATAGCATGGGAGTTCCATATTTTATTTAAAGTCCCTTACTCTTAGACACTTAGTTTCCATTTTTCTATATTTCTACATACCCTTGATGCCTTTGCTCAAGGAACTTGCTGGAGGGCATTAGCCAAGAAGGGTCTATGAAGACTGCTGAAGTGGATGCTACTGGGCTACCCATCCCTTTAATGGCCTCAGTGGAAAACCACATGGGAAGAAGGAACTCGAAAATCCCCTTTTACACGTGTGGGCCTTACAGTGTTCTTCCAAATCCCTCTATTGGCAAAAACTAACATCAAATTGGCTAGCAAAGGAGAAATGTCTAGAGGACCTGGCTGGCTTCAGTACCACAAAGCAGCACAAAAAGAGCGTTTGGGGGGCTGAGAGACAAATTGGTAACTCACACACATACCATATATTCTATTGGGCATTGTTGGCAGATGATAATTGTATACGAGTACATTGAAATTGACGACCTAATTGCAGCTTCTTTCCCTCTGATAGTGTTTTAGTTTATTTTTCTAGCTGGAAAATATAACCTATAATTTAAAAAATAAAATTTCTGCCATAAACATATATTCATTTCCAGAATTTATATTCATTATGGCCTTAGTCTTATAGTATTGTCCAGAACTCCCTAAACAATGTTAGGACAGCAGACATCATTGCCTTGGTTAATGAAAATACTTTTAATGATTTATGATTGTTTATTGTTTGCCTCTGATATGTAGCCATGATCATATTAAGAAGCACCTGTTCTCTGGAGTAAAAGACAGAAAACTACTTGAACAACAATTAAAATAAAAAAATAAAAATTAAAAAAAAAAAGAAGCACCTATTCTCATTTGTAGTGAAAAGACTACTAGTTGTTCCCCAGTATCAGTTTTCCCCTTCTATAGTAAGAATTTTTCAATGGGCACATGTCCATTCAGAATAAAGAGTATATTTTTTGCCCTGGCTGGTGTGGCTCAGTGGATTGCGTGCAGGCTTGCGAATGAACCAAAGGGTCACCGGTTCAATTCCCAGTCAGGGCACATGCCTGGGTTTCGGGCCAGGTCCCCAGGAGGGGGGGCACCAGACACAACCACACATTGATGTTTCCCTCTCTTTCTCCTTCCCCCTCCTCTCTCTAAAAATAAATAAATAAAATCTTTTAAAAAAAGAATATATTTTCCCAGCCTCTCCTGCAGCTAAGTATGGCCATGTAATTAAATTGAAGCCGATGAGATGTGAGCAGACGTGATGCATGAATCTTACCGGAAAGGGATGGGTCATGTCTTTCTAGTCTCTTTTCCCCAGCTGCTTGCAGGAATTTGGATGTAGTGGAATGGATCATGCAGATGAGAGTAACACCCAGGGGTGTCAAAGCAATGAGATGGAAGGTGCCTGGACTCCTGATAACTGTGCAACCACCAAACTAGCCTTGGGTTTATACCCAGGCAGGTGATGTTAGAAAGAGATTATCATGTTTAAGCCACTGTTATTTTGGATCTCCATTACAACCAGAATGTATACCCTGTCTAGCACTACTGTCTACTAAGAGTTCTTTCATTAAAAATGGAAATAGAGCCCTGGCTGGTGTGGCTCAGTGGATTGAGTGCCAGCCTGTGAAGCAAGGGGTCACTGGTTCAATTCCCAGCCAAGGCACACACTGGGGTTGCTGGCCAGGTCCCTAGTAGGGGGTATGCAAAAGGCAACCACACATTGATGTTTCTTTCCCTCTCTTTCTTCCTCCCTTCCCCTCTCTCTAGAATAAATAAATAAAATCTTTAAAAAAATAGAAATAGAGCCCTGACCAGGTGACTCAGTTGGTTGGAGAGTCACTCTGTGCACCAAAAGTTTGCAGGTTCGATCCCCAGTCAAGGCACATACCTAGGTTGCAGGTTCAATCCCCAGTTGGGGTGTGTAGGGAAGGGAACCGATTAATGTTTCTCTCTCACATCAAATTTTTTCTCTCTTGCTCCCTTCTTCCCTCTTTAAAATCAATAAACATATCTCCAGGTGAGGATTTAAAAAAACAGAAATAGAAAAAATAGATATTTTTCTAATTCTCCTGTGGGATATTGAATATTCAGAATTTGTCTCCTTGACTAAATGTTTATTTTTATTTGTTTGACTAAATGTTGATAGTTATTTTTTCCAGGAAATCATCCCTTTCATCTATAATTTGAAACTTATTAATATAAAGTTGTACATAGTATTCCCATTTGATTAAAAACTTAAGGCTCTGGCCAGGTAGTTCAGTTAGTTAGAGCGTTGTCCTGATATGTCAAAGTTATGAGTTTGATTTTCAGTCAGGGCACATACAAGAATCAACCAATGAGCCCTGGCTGGTGTGGCTCAGTGGATTGAGTGCCGGCCTGTGAAACAAAGGGTCACTGGTTTGATTCCCAGTCAGGGCACATGTCTGGGCGGACCCATTCTCCAGTTGGGGGTGTGCAAGAGACAACAACACATCGATGTTTCTCTCCCTCTCTCTCTCTTCCCCTCTCTCTACAAATAAAGAAATAAAATCTTTTTAAAAAAGAATCAACCAGTGAATGCATAAATAAGTGGAACAACAAATATATGTGTCTCTTTCTCCCTTTTCTCTGAAATTGATAATTTTTTAAAACTTTTAATGTAAGCGCTGGCTGGTGTGGCTTAGTTAGTTGGGCATCATCCTGTGAACCAAAAGGTCACCAGTTCGATTCCTGCTCAGAGCACATGCCCAGTCAGGTTCGGTCCCCTGAGGTGTGTATGGAAGGCAACCAAGTGAAGTTTATTGCCCTCCCTTTCTCCCTCCCTTACCTTCTCTCTGAAATGAAAAATAAAAAATATATATAATTTTTAAAATTTAAAATCAGCATGTGTAAATCCTTGGTTTGGGATCCTGAAGTGGCACTTTTAATGGTGGAAGAGCAGCAAGCAGGCGAGGAACCTGGGTTTCTGTTGACTGTGTAGATTAGGGCTCCCATACTGGCCCTGCCATAGGCTGCCTACCTCTGGCCCACCTCCACACATTATCTTGAAAAATGCAGTTCAGTCTTGTTTTAAGACTCTGTTATTTTTGGATCTGTTATTTGGAGTTGAGCTGAATCCTAACTCACTACCTCATAGGGTTGTTATAAGGCTTAAATAAATGAGAGAACACAAGTAGACCACTTAGCCCAGTATTAATTCTTAACATACAGTAAGAGCTCAATAAAGAGTGGTTAGCCCCAGGGAATTATCATCACCAGGAACCTGTGATGGGCATGACCACAGGAACGTAAGAATATGTGAGAGGCTGCAGGATATAGGCCCTCTGGACATTTTTTCCACTTTCCCCTCTAGATTTGAGTCCAACATGGGTCTGGTCAGTGGGCTGTTCACTTGCATTAACCTTCACGACTGGCCTGGCGCTTTACTGGTTGAGAACAGAAAACCTGGCGTGCTCCAGGAGTTGCAGGTCAGAGAGTACTGCATTTGGAGCCCAGGCGGGAAGCCTGCCTGACCGCATGTCACGGGCTGGATCGGGAGCACCAGTGTGAAGGTCGGACCATCCTCATAACCTCCCATTCTCCACTCTCCATGACAGGGTTCTCCAACCCCATGGCAGCAGACCCGTACTGGTCGGTGCTGTTGGGAGCCGGCAGGGAGCAAACAGCAGGCGGGGAGTGTGTGAAGCTCGCCTGAGCGTCGCCCCCCTCCCCATGCCCCACGCCCGGCCCGCCCGCCTCCATCCACGGAAAAACCGGTCCCTGGAGCCAAAAAGGTTGGGGACCATTGCTCCACGAGACACCAGGGAGAAACCTCAGGCCATGCCCCTCACAAGTCTCACCTCTCTAGCTTCCCCTCCCTCCCACCAGGGTTGTCATTTCAACTCCTGCAACATCACTTTCTCCCTGGCAGGGCCTTTATTCATTTTGTTTTCCTAGCTTAGAAGGTTCTGCCCCCAAATTCTTGTAAAACAGCATCTTGTCAATCTTTTAAGTCTCAGCTTAAATGTCCCCTTCTTGCCTTCTCTGTCAGTTCCTAGAATCCTTCATTGCTTCACCCGTCCTTTCTCTCTGACATTTGTCACTACTTCAAATTAATGCATGTGTCATTTATCTGCTTGCCAGTCTCCCCCACTACAGCCAACCACCCGAGGACAAGGCTTTTGTCTGGCTTTTTCATCAGTTATTCCTCAACATTTAGCAAAGAACCTGGAACACATTCATTTCATATTTGAAAAATGAATGAGTGAATGCAGCAAAGACCCTGTTTAACGTTTCCATGCCTTTTACCACCCCCTCACCTCACACTGGCCTCCTCAGTTTACCCTCAGTTCCCCCTGAAGAGGACCGCAGTCTCCCAGGCCATTGTCGCACTTGCGCCCGGCTCTCACTGGCAGCACTGGCAGGCCTTCTCCAGGCTTGGAGCGTGCTAGAGTGCCGGCGGGAGGTGTCCGGGCCCGGTGCAGAGGTCAGGACTCTCCCTGCGCCACGTACCAGACGGTCACCATCAGGGCCCAAAGTGGCTGCCAGGCTCAGGCTCCCGGGGTCTCTGGGACAGCAACGAGATGCTGGGGCTTCAATGAGAAACCGGTAGTGGCCCTGTCCCTCCATCCGCATCCTGTCTAGGACGGCAGGAGGTCTGGCATCTCTGTGGTAGGCCCAGGGCAGGCTCTGAAAGCTCAAGGGTTGACAATGAAGCCCAGGAGTCCAATCCTGGGTCACTGGTTTTCTGCAACTGACGCAGGATGAAGGGGGAAAGGGAGTGTCCGGACAATAGCCCCGTCAACCTTGCGCCTTGGGGGTGGAAACCAAAACTGTCCTCGGAAGTTGTCAGCCGTGATAGGCCAGTTTTAATAGTACCCGCCTCTTTCTTCGCCCGGACACTTGATTGGCTAAAGGCAGAGGGAGAGGCAGGGCCTTCCAGAATTGGCCCTCCCAGCTGAGACCACCAGGTATGGAGGGCTCCCGGAAACCCCTAAGGGGTTTTCAGACCTCACTGCCTGGCGTGGATGATCCACAGGCACAGATGGGGCCTCGATGACCTCTATGATGCACACATCAAGGTCAGAACTGCATGTTATCCTAGAGGCTAAGCTGCAAATCTTAGATAATAAGCAGGTTGAGCCCACCCCTCCCAGGAAAAACAGTAGAGAATAGGAAATAGAAACTACAGAAGTCTAAAACCAGAAGGCCAGGAGTAAAACAACCAGGCATGGCTGGTTAGGGCAAATTATAAAGGACGTGTGTGAAGAGGCCGAGGGACACTGGTCCCTGGCAAGTGTGGAATTCTTGCTGGATCACCAATAGGCCCCAGTAGCAGATGCAAAATGTCCAGCCACAAAACTTGGCCTTGGTGCCTGAACCAGGAGACAGGGCGGGTGGGAGACAATAAGTATGAACTCCCAACCTGGCTCTGCCTCACCCTTGGCTCCCAAAAAGTCAAGGCAGCCAGGGCTCAGTGGGCAATGCCCCTGGGATGAAAGTGAGGCAGCAGCAGGGCACCCAGCAAGGGGTCCACAATTCCAGAAGAGGTTGGTTAGATTCAGGTCTTAAAACCTCTATGTTAAGAAGCTTCTACCTGGAAAATTATGGTCCCCACTATCTGGATTGGGCTCCAAGCCAAGTCAAGGATGGGGGAAGAGGGTGCCCAAGCCCTGAAAGCAATGACTCAGGGATGCCTTAGTGAGGATACGTCGTGGACCCAAGAGCCTCCCACAGTCTGGGGTCAGCCACCAGCTCCCCCAAGCACCCCATACCGCCCTATCCCCACCCACCCCAAGACGGAGCAATAGGCCATGGCTTGAATTCCAAGGCCTTTAATTTACAGCTGGCCTGCCTGCTCTTCACCCTAACTTGTTCCCATGGTGCCATGCCCCACCCCATGCCAGCACCTCCCAAACTCCCTTTGCTCCCTCTCGCTGCCATTACAGCTGCCCTGGCTCCTCCCCAGCGCCTGGCACCTCCTTCATGGCCTCCTTCCTAGGTGGGAGTAGATGGGGGCGCTGCAAGAGCGCCCGCCGCCCCCAGCATCAGCATGGCCAGGGCCTTGGGCCCTGTGGTATGGATCTTCTCATGCCGGTGCAGGTTGGAGCGCCTGCTGAAGCTCTTGCCGCAGAGAGGGCAGGAGTAGGGCCGGACACCACGGTGGGTGCGCTGGTGGGCGGTGAGGTGCGAGCTGTGGCTGAAGCTCTTGCCACAGTCAAGGCAGTGATAGGGCTTCTCCCCAGTGTGCGTACGGTTGTGTGCGATGAGGTTGGAGCGCTGGCTGAAGCACTTGCCGCATTCGGGGCATGGGTAGGGCTTGACCCCCGTGTGAGTGCGCTGATGGGTGACCAGGGCTGAGCTCTGTGTGAAGCACTTACTGCAGATGGGACACTTGTGGGGCTTGGCGCCTGTGTGCGTGCCCTGGTGGGTGACCAGGTCCGAGCGGCGGGTGAAGCGCTTGGCACAGCGGTCGCACACATAGGGCTTTTCACCTGTGTGGATGCGCTGGTGCTGGATCAGCGTAGAGTGGTGGCTGAAGCTCTTCCAGCAGGAGGGGCAGGTGTAGGGCTTCTCACCCGTGTGGATGATCTGGTGCTGGATGAGGTGCGAGCTGCGGCCAAAGCGCTTGCCACAGTCCGTGCAGGCATAGGGTTTCTCGCCCGTGTGGGTGCGCCGGTGTGTCACCAGGTGGGAGTGCCAGCTGAAGCCCTTGCCACACTGATCACACTTGTAGGTCTTCTTACAGGCATCACCATCAGGGACCAGGCCCTCCTTGCTGCTCTCGGGAGTACCTGTCTCCCCCTCGCTGGGTTTTTCTGGGAGGCTGGTGTCCGGCAGGGCTGGTTCCAGCTGCCTCTCCTCCCGGGGACCTGGCTGCTCGTCATCTTTGGCTGGCCCCGACCTCTGGCCACTGGCTGCTTGCTGCCCACACTGCAGGACATCCTCCTGGGCTCTCCCTGCCCTGGTCCTGAAGGACTTCCTGTCCCCAGGGACTGCTGGGGATGAGGTCGGCTCTTCCTTTCTCGCCTCTGGCATTCCTGGGAAAAGAGTTTCCAACCAGAGAGAAGCTTTTGTGAGGGACTCAAGGGAATTCTGGAGATGGAGAAAAGTATAAGGGTCTGAGGGGAACCTGGGAAATGAGAGCCACTCTCTGCAGGGGAGGGAAGGCTAGGCCCTGACCCAGTAGGGCCATGTGTCTGCACCCCACAGGAAACAGAGACGGGGGCACCTGGGAGTGACAGTGAAACCCACCACCTACCCACCACCTCTGAATGCACCTCTCTTCTCTTCCTCTCCCATCTGCAGGCACGAACTTGAGGCCTCACCCTGGCCCTGTGCTTGGGAGGCCCAGAAAGTTCCGCTGAAAGGAAACCCTGGCCAAAAAGAGATGCAGTGCTCAGTGACAGAGCTCCCGGGCTGCCCAGCAGGAGACACTGCCCCCTGCGGACTGATAGAGCAAAAGGGGAACGGGTGCAACTGTGGAAATACCAGGCAACACCACGTGACCTCTAACACTGCTTGGGGTCGCATGGCCATCCTCTCTAGGAAGCACGTTCCAGGGTCACCACTAGACATACTCTTTTCAGGGCTGAGGCAGGGTTCTGCCTTGTTTCCCTGAAGGAGCGCCAGAAGTAATGGGGAAGGGGCTGGGCCAGGTCAGCGGTTAGCAACCCCCTTCTTCACACAGCCCCGGCTCTGGGCCCAGCAATGTCTCCCACTCCTGTACCTACCCCTTCCCAGGACCATGGGCAATAAGGGCTCCTGGGGGAGGGCCTGGGGCAAAGAAAGGCCAAATGAGAGGGCCTGGGACAGGAGGGGCCAGGAATGCCACCCAGAAGTAAGGGACTAAAGGTCCATTTGCCAAGTCCCTGGATGAGGGCCCGCAAATTCTGGTCAAGTCAGTAAGAGAGCAGAGGGCCTGGCCTCCGTGCCCTGACCTGAGCCCCATGGAAGAAAGGGAATGTGTTGGACAAACTGGGTGGTTTAGGTCAGCAGTCCCCAAGCTTTTTGGCAGCAGGGACCAGTTTTTCCATGGACACGTAAGGGGGAGCTCAGGCAAGCTTCCCTTGGGCATGGTCCCTAACAGGCCACGGACTGGTACTAGTCCGTATCCCAGGGGTTGGGGACACTTGGTTTAGGTTGTTCGTGAGAGCTGTCATGAGGCTACAAATGGGTGCTAGGTTCCCTCTGACCTCCCAGGACTTGCCCAGACCTGCTGACCGGGGCCCTGGGGGTGTTAACAACAGGTGGCAGACAAACCTGAGATAATTAAAGGAATGAGCAGGGTGGCTGTGATCTTGGGGCCCAACAGGGACAAGGGAGGGTCTCGGCCCACCACTGAAGTCAAGGGGTGGCATGAGCAAGCCCCAAGCTCTGCTTGCATTAGCAGGTGTGCAACAGATGTGTGTTGACAGAAAGACTAACTGAATGAATGAATAACAATGAATGCACACTGAGTTTTCCGTAAGATCTCAAAAAAGTCTGCCAAGAAAATGAGAGTCTGCAAGTGAGGAGTCAAAGCCCAGGGGCATAACTATTTACTGTGAGAAAAACCGAGAGAGCCAAGGCCCTTCAGAGAGGAGGACATGCCCCTCAGGGCAGACGTTGACTCCACGTCCCCCTACCTCGGGCACATGGCCCTGAGCCCAGAGCCCGGTTTTCTGCTCAGACATGTCTAATGTTGGGCTTCGAGAAAGAGGGGGGTGAAACCACCGGGAAAAGTGCCACAGAAGAACCAAAGAGAAGTGGAATCTCTAGGTTGGCCCAGTCTCATACAGCAGCCAACTAGCCACATGTAGCTATTTTAGTTCAAATTTGAGCTGATTAAAATGAAATAAAGTTAAATACTCAGTTACTCTAGCCACACTTCTAGAGCTCAACAGCCACTACCTGACTCACAGCTACCATCGCAGCCCTCACACGGAGCACACCCATCACTAGGAAGGTTCTGTGGGAAAATACCACCTACGTGAACAATGAGCAGGTTTTAAGCCTTGGAAAGCTGGGAGATGATGGCAGGACAGACCCCACCTCTGACATGCAGGGCCCCAGGAAGTGGTCGCCCCACACAAATGCCAGCCCTTACCCAAGGCCAGCCCATTTCGCTTCTGCAGGACATCCCGGTAGAAACTCTGCTGCGGGTGGTCCAGCCGCCCCCACTCCTCCCGGGAGAGGTACAGAGCCACATCCTCGAAGGTCACTGGCATCTGAAACAACACAAAATGCCTACTCTGCAGGACAAGCCACGGCACGGTGGAGGGGCCTCATGGTGCCAAGTGGAGGCCAAGATGAGATCCTGACGCCTAACCTGCTGCCCAGGTCTGTGGGTGAAGCAGGGGTTGCCTAAGGATGGCTTTTTGGGACAAGAATAAGGTGACTGTGTACAGCAGAAGACAGGAGACAAAACCAAGAGGCCCTCTTTTCTGACACCACAGCCAAAGCTCAGGCTCTCCAGCACATTCCCCTCTGGCCCTGACCCTTGGGGTCCAGCACCGAGATCCAGAGGACGATTCAGTCAGAGACACTGTCCCTCCGTGCCTTTCTATTTCCCTCCCAGCCTTGGACAGGGGTACTCACCTGGGACCAGGCTGTGAGGAGCGCTGCAGCCATCTGCCGGTCTCTGGTCCTCCCCTCGTGGGAAAGCACAGGGATCTGGGGGGAGGGGAGGGCTGAGAGAGGAGAGAGGTCCTCAGCGAGGCCACCTCATCCTCGGGGCCTGCCGCTCCCTGAGCAAGCTCATGCCTGGCAAACCCGCAGCTGCCTCGAACCCACCTTCGACCCCACCCAAGAAGAGGGTTGGCAGGCTCTGAGACTGTGCCAGGGTGACCACCGAGAGGCAAGTGGGCAGACATCCAGGCATCTCTCCTAAACATGGCAGCAACCTCTTCCCCTTCCCACCTGGGCTGTGAGCCTCCACCTCTCCCACAGCTGCTGCCCAAGAGAGCACCTCTCTCCACATCCCTCTCCTCACCTCCGCCAGGTAGAAAAAGAGCTTTTTCCTTAGAGCCCTGGCTCAGGCGCCTCCAACTCCAAGCTCCTTGAGCCCTGTCCTCCTGTGACGCCCCCTCAGGGTACAGCTCTTGCATCTCTGTCTTAATGTAGGGTGACTCCTGAGTGGCTCCAAAAGGCACCGTGTCCTTTGACTCGGAAAGCTCTTCTTGACAAGGATGCCCAAGACCTGGAACCTAGGAACGGCAGCCCCCATTAATACTGGGGTGGAGACTGGAACAGCTCCATGTCCTCCACGCCCGGGGTCCCTGCAGAGACAGACACCTAGTGTCGCCGAACACACAACCACATATGAGACACACTTGAAGGACTGGCCTTACTTCCTTCTCACAACCCCAGGGACCTGTGCATCTCCTGCTCACCCCCAAAAGGGAAGGAAGGCAGGCCTGTAAAGACCCTGCAAGGTGCAGGTTGGTCAAGTGCCCACAGGGCAGCTGCCTGTTTCAGTTCAAGCCTTGCACCTCTAACAGCAGCGTGGTTATTATTTTTAATACACGAGGAAACCGAATGCAGGGGGTTGAAAATCCAATGACTGGTATTCCTATAAGAGGACACAGAACATGAAGGAGGCCATGCAAAGACAGAAGCAAAGATCAGAGAGATGCTGTCATAAGCCAAGGACACCTGGAGCCCCGGCAGCTGGAAGAGGCCGGAACAATCCTACCTAGCGCCTTGGGAGGGAGGACTGCCGACACCCTAATTTTGGGTTTCTGGCCTCCAGAACTGTGAGAATAAATTCTGGTTGTTTTGAAGCCACCAAGCTTGTGACCCTTTGTTATGGCAGCCCCGGGAAACTAATATACCCAGGCTCAGAGATCAGAGACAAGAGCCCAAGATCATGGAGTGGTTCAGCCAGGATTTGTCTCAAGTGTATCTGACTCCCGAGTCATCCCTAGGGCCACCATGTCTTTAAGGTGACAGGGAGGCATCATGTGGCCTTGGGCATATCTGGCCTGACTCAATTTGGTTGGAGCAGTTGGAGTTTTTTATTTTGGAGAAAAAAGCCCAACGGTGCTACAAGTGTGCCAGCCTGGTGCCCACCTGGTCTGAAAAAAGGACAGCTCCGCCCCAGCTCACCCCCTTCAGCACCACCCCACCCAGTGGGGCTTCAGGGTCCTCTCCACTCCTCCCCCCTTCGTCACACCGACGTCAGCCCAGTGCTCTGGAAGAGGAAGGAGCAGGCTTTAGTCAGGTTACCGGGGCTCAAGTCCAGAGCCGTTCCTCACTAGCCATGCCACCCGGAGCGGGCACCATCTCCGCCCAAGCCTCAGGAGCTTCGGTTAAGTCACCTCCCTTCTACTGGGAGGCCCTTGGTGAAACCTCACCGTCATCCAGTGCACGGGACTGGCCAGCCTTCTGCAGGAATCCGTGCCTACCCCTCTGGCCCCCTCACCTCCATTTGTGTCATGGTCTCAAAGGGAAAGAGCACAGGGCAGCAGTCAGAGTGCCTGAGGGCCCCGGGGGTAAGGCAGGCTCCAAGACCCAGCTGCTCCGCTTTCCCCACAGACAATGCAGGACAGAGCTGCCTGCTCCAGAAAGTTCTGATAAACACAGAATAGTGCCTGTAGTTATTGTTATTACTCTATTGTGTGAGCTGACGAAACCCAACATCAGCAGAGAATGTCACACGGATGTGTGAGCCCCGTTGGTTTTACAAAGGCATTTTGGAAAGGAAACCAAACAGCGGTAACAATTCTTTGTGCTTCTATGGTAGGAAAAAAATAAAGCTAATACTTGATTTGTGCGTGTACTTCCAACCACCGGAATTACTGGGTGAGGGGACACAGGTCTCTCTGACCTGGGTTCCAATTGTCATGGGTATTCTTGTATTATGTGTCACAGTAATGATCCTGCAGGCTGCTGACCTGCTTACAGAGGACTCTCGCGTCCATTATTTCCTCTGAGCCTCCCAACCACCTGCGTGACACGGCTGGGACAACAGGTACATGATCCACATTTTATAGATCATACTCCTGGTTCCCAGAGGCCAGGGTACTTGCTCCAAGTCACACACCTGGTTGCAACTGACTCATATTCTTCTGATTCCAAGTCTGATGACTCTGGTCTCCCCACAGGCTGTAATTACTCACACACACGACATGCACAGGAAGGCCTAGATGCTCAGAGCCAGAGAAGGGGTCCCAGGGCACGGACAGTGTGTGTGTGTGGTGGGCGGGGGGAGACTGAGGCTTCTCTGTGTGCTCTGGGTGCTGTTCAGACAGCTGGCCTCACCAGTGGGACCCCTACAGAGCCTGACTGCTACCTCATGTGGCCCATGGTCTGCTGACTACGGGATGCACCAGGCCAAGCAACAGGGTTCCGCAGAAGTCAATTCCCATGTGAAAGGTATTTCCCATCATACCGCCCCTTCTTCATGTCCCTCTTCACACCCATCCACCAGCCCTGCACCCCAGGGAGTCTAACTGTTCCATTGGTCCAGATGCCTTGCGGTGAAGATCCCATCCAACTCGTGTCCTCCAGAGCACACCTCCCTTACCCAGCACCATGTCCATACCTCTCGGGCTCTCTCTTTGTCCTGGGGAGCCTGCGTGCCTCCACAGTCTGCAGACATTTTCTATCTCAGAGCTACAAAGCACAGCTGAATCGTTTCTCCTTCCGTTGGCCAAGCCCCCTCCAGCTTCTGGCCAACAGCCTGGAAGAGCAGAAGGAAATCAGCTAGCGTCTCCTGGACACCTCTGAAGTGCCCCCAAAATCCCATGTAGGGCTAGATTCATCCCTATTCCCAATCAAAAATAAAGTCTCCTGCCTGGCTGGTGTGGCTCAGTGGATTGAGCACAGGCCTGTAAACCAAAGGGTCACTGATTCGATTCCCAGTCAGGGCACATGCCTGGGTTGTGAACCAGGTCCCTAGTAGGAGGGCTGCAAGAGGCAGCCACACATTGCTGTTTCTCTCCCTCTCTTTCCCCTTCTCTAAAAATAAATAAATGAAATCTTAAAAAAAAAAAACAAACAAAGAAGGAGCTCCTACCCTATGCAACAGCATGGATGGAACTGGAAAGCATTATGCTAAGTGAAATAAGCCAGGCGGTAAAAGACAAATACCATATGATCTCACCTTTAACAGGAACCTAAGCAACAAAACAAACAAGCAAGCAAAATATAACCAAAGACATTGAAATAGAAAATGGGATGACAGTAACCAGAGGAGAGGGAATTTCAGGGGAAAAAGGGAAGGGATAACAGGAACAAGTATAAATGACACATGGACAAAAACCAAGGGGGGTGGAAATGGGAGGGAGGTGGGGAGCACTGGCAGGGTGGACTGGGACAGGAGTAAAGACAGAAAACTGTACTTGAATAACAATTAAAATAAAAAATAAAAAATAAAAAACCTCCTTAATGCCATCCAGTGGCCTCCCTCTCTGTTTTGGGGACCCTCACTTCTACAGAATGCTATTTCGTGTTGTTCCCTTTATTATTGAAACAATAGCCCTGCATCTCAAAGCGATCAGCTCAGGGAACGCCAGGGCTGACTAGGAATCTGTATCTCCTGTCATTGGAAGCCAAAAGATCTGCAGAGATCTTACAAAACAGGTGCTGTGTGGGGCCCCGACTGCCACAGCCAGCTCAGCTGAGGAATCCAGGCCCTGCCGTCTCCCTGGTCCAGCACACACCTACACCCTGTGCTCCACCTGACTCAGCCCTGCCTGAGGTCCAGAAATTGAGCTGCCCACTCTCAACAACCCTCCCTGCGGCTATAATCTCCCACCTGGGTCCGGGGGTCCATTTGGCTCAAGTTCCTGGACAAAGAATGTCCTTCCCGTCCTTCCCCTTCCCCAGTCTGGGTCCAGGCCCCCTTTTCTCCAAGCCCTCCACCTTTGACCCCGTTCCCTCCTGCCAGCTGGCTGCCTGTGCTGCTCTCTGGATCTATGTCCCCTCCCCAGCCCCCCCATCCTCACTGAGTAGGAGGTGGATGGGACACCTCAGCCAGCGGAAAGAGGGCCCCTCCCCTGGGAAGGAATTCTCAGCAGCTTGCACCGGGGAAAGGGAGACGGGTGGAGACTGGGACTAAGGACAACAGGAAGTCCCTCCCAGATCCCGTTCCCCATGTAGCTACAGTCCTAGAGGGTTCCTGGCTTCCATCGTTCCGGGCTTTAGGGTCCTGAGTCCAGCTGCACCTGCTCTTGGCCAGGTCACTCCAGACCCGCGCTAGCAGCTCCCAATCACTTTTCTGGGCACATAGTACTCATAATGCCAGCCAAGCAGGAGCGCCGATGTGGGAAAAAACATTTTATGTGAGGATTTTGATATTTGACGTTTCAGAGAGAGCACTGCAGCTGCCCTCACAGGAAAAAGGGCACTTTGTTGGGTGGAAACTTACGATGATTCTTTTCAGCACCCTTCTGGCCTCCTGAAGGTCTACAAGAGTTTCTGAAGTCCATAAAGACATCCCTGGATTTTATTTAAAGCCCCCAGGCTGGTCAGCAGGTCCTCTGGGTTCCCCACAAGACTGGCACAGAGTTCTCTCTCCATAAAAGGAAATTTAGGAGAGGCCTAGGATCCTCCCTCTACCTCCATGCCCTACACCTCCAAAAGATGTAGGATCAATCTGATTTTTCTAAAGGCCCCTACCCCCAGCTCACTCTCAAGACTGGTATTAGAGAGAGTAAAGGGATCTTAACCAACTATCATGGGGTCCCAGACCCTCAGACATCCCTGGTGGCTTCATATTCCACCTCCCAGTCAGGAAGAGGGTGGGGGTCAGCCCTGTGGTCAAACTCCAGGAGGGTCCATTCCTCCAGGAAACATTCCCATGCCCACTGCCTTCAGCCCATAGGAGACCTGTGAGATGTGTCCACTTCACCCAGTAAGATAGGCATGACTGGCCCCTGTACCAGCCCACAGGCATGCTGCAAGGGGTCACAAGGGTTTAATTTTTAAAAAACTTAGTTTCCAACATTTAAAAAATTAGAATTAAAATAAAAATGGATTTTCTTGAAAATTTAGAACATCTGGCAACCCTAGACCCAATTCCCCACATTCGGGACCTGCTCTCAGATTGCCGCTGCAGCATTTTGAGATTGCAACTCAACTTTTGGAGTTAAACATGTTTTAGGAGTCCTAGGATTCTGATCCATTCTATTGTCACTCTGATGAAGTGACAAACCCCTAGGGGTTTCCAGGTGTTTTAATCCTCAAGGTAAAGGGAGATGTACAAAGGTACAGCAAAAGTCAATATTATTTTCAAGCCAGAGAGAGCTACAAAATGAGAAAAAGCCACAGGGAGCCCTGGAAAAGATGAATTGCTTCATCTGTGAGCATTTTTCCATTGAGGCGGAGCACAACCAGTGTCCAGAGAAGGGGCCTTGCTCCTGAGATAGATCATTTCAACCCAGGGCAGTCCCAGGAGTGCACCAAGTCCAAAAATGAGTGTGTATGCCCTGATTCCTAGGCAAAAGTTTCTCTACCAGACAGAAGAGCCACTTCAGGGATACTGGGGAAGCCCAGAGATTTGGATCCCACCAGGGAATCGCCTAAACTAGACCAAATGAAGTCTTAACATTTTAACTGTTCAAAAATTATTTATTGAGCACCTGCTATATGACCAACATTAGCCCCTTCTTGGAAATGAGAGGAAACCCTTCCAGGGCTGGTTCTAGGACTGAGCAGGTCTAGGAGGAAAAGCTCTCACATTTGCTGTGTGGGAATTTCTATCCCTGAAAGAGTTCATGAAGGCACCTAGGCAGGGTGATTAAATAAGTAATGCAGAGATCAGAACCTAAATGCATCCATCACCCAGGCAATAGCACAAATGACGGTTCCTTGGGTTTAAGACCAGAGTAGGGAGGGACTTCAGAGGCCTCAAGAAACCATAGTTTTAATGGGGCAGTTGGGGGCCTAGTATTGCCAACGCTTGAGGACTTTTCAAGAGAAGCCAAAAAGAATTAGATTTCTATGTGAAATCTCCTGACTTTTAAATGTTGATGACTAAATTTTTTTTTTAAAAGAACTGCATATAACTCCAGCAGAAAACACCTGCTGCCCAGCTCACAAGCCACCAGTTTAGGGATGTACTCACCTCAGGAGCCTGTCACAAGGGTATCGATCATGGATGAAGGCGCTTATCCGAGCGAGCTTCAGGCACGAGAAACACAAATCCCAACTCTGATATCAAGCAGCTTCGTTGGGCTTGAGTAAGGAGAAAATGCTACCTTCAGGAAATAAAGCATGATCTACCCTCGGAGACTGGCTTGTGAGCTAACTCAGGTCTTAAAGAGGACTTCACACACACACACACACACACAGACTAATAAAAAGTAGAAAAAAGAATAATCTGAAGTAATAAAAAACAACTTTGCACTGATTAAGGCAGCCCAGGCTGAAGACAGGGCAATGCAGATAATCTAACCTTAGGAAGGAGAGACCACAAGGGGAAATAAAGGAATGCGGGAGAGGCCACAAAAAAAAAAAAAAAACAGGGGAATGATCGAATAAACAGCAGAGAAAATGTTAACCATCTAAACAGAAAAAAAGAAAACCAGTGTAAGTATTAGATAGGAGGGGTTCCAGGGAAAAAACGTTTTTCAAAGAAATAAAATAAGAACCCCCAAGGCTACTGGAGACCAGGCTGTGAGGGCTCACGTGGCCGGCGGCCCTCTCACCCCCAGAGGCTCGGAGGCGACTCCGCGGCGCGGTCCCCTAGTGCCAGGCGACTGGAGGGTACAGGTTCCGAGCCTCGGAAGGCCCCGGAGACCAGTTCTCACAGCCGGTGCCTCCCAGCTGCCCAGCGCAGAGCACGGATGCTGGGAGCGTGTCGCCCAGGCAACGACGCTGCTCCGCCCCCCGGAGACCTCGGTTATTGGCTGACGCCCCTACCCCGCCTCTCCACGGCACTATCTAGCCACTCTCACTTGCGCGCTCCCGTCCGCGCCCCCGAGGGGCTGCAGGGCAGAGTGGGGTCAATTTGGTCCCTTCTGACTGTGAAAGGTGTGCCGGCGTTTTCCGTCCGGCTACCCCATTCTAACTTCCGGTTTTGCCAGCTCTCTCGTGGTTCCAGCTGTGCATCCCGGGTGCAGGGCCACCCGAAGCGTAGATGACCGCGAGGCGGACACTCCCAAGCTGTCGAGTGAGCTAGGGAAATTTAGGCTCTCTGCGCGAGAGTGTCCGCCCGAGAGCGCGAGCGCGGGGCTACCGTGCTACAGATCCGGAGCACAAATTCCGCCCAGCCTACCAGGACTAGAGTCTCCTCCCACACTCGCCTATTCTGAATTTTGTTTAAAAAATGAGAGTATACCATATGCCGCTGACCTGCCCCCACTCTGTGTGTCTGTGTGACACATCTTAGAGTTTGCTCAATATTTAAAAAAAAAGAGGAAAAAAAAAAAAAAAACCCCATGCAGCATGTCAGAGACAAACAGCCGAACATCAGTTAAAGCGGCGGAAAGATTTTATTCCATAACTAATGATAGCAGGGGGAAGAGCTGAGCGCAATCCAATTTGGGCGTTTGGGAAAAGGGAGAATGAAGGAGTGAGAGAACGGGGTTCAGTGGAATCAGAGAAGGGAAAAATCACAAAAAGCCAGTCAGT
>PVKM010017564.1:0-25807 GCA_004027735.1 Carollia perspicillata
CCCAAGGGTCAGTTTCTCAACAAGAGGGCCTAAGGAAGAGGGCACGTGCGACTCCTCCTGCAGAGAGCTTCCCAGAAACCCCCTCTCAGAGCTTGTGTTCCCGGTCCACCTTCCTGATGCACAGATGAGGAAATTTAAGGATGGATTTTCTGTGTTCTTAAATGCCTTCATCAAGGCCATCCATGTAGTAGCAACAGAGAAAGAACCAATTTCCTTATTTCAAGTATAAGACCCCATGAGCAATGTACGATGTAAATATGGGGTGAGGGGGGCAGGGGCTTGGTGGATGTGGGTGAAGCTGGGGGCATGGAACAGGACATCTGTAATTGTGTCAACAAGAAAAATAAAGTTAAAAAATAAATAAAATCACAATATAAGATGAAAGTGAGAGAGAAAGAAGAGAAAGAATTCAGTTCTGGCTGCCTTACCTCTGGTATTTATTTTCAAAATTCCACTGGCTTTCCAGGGGGAAATGTATGTACCACAATAGAAAACAATACAAATAAATCCAAATCTTAGATAGTGTTCAACCAGATTTGATATCTTGAGAAGGACTCATCATTCTTGTTATTTTTTAGTCTGAAATACATAACTTGAATCAAATCATGAGAAAACATCAGACAAACCCAAACTGAGAAACATTCTATAAAACAACTGGCCTGGGTTCTTCAAACATGTGACATAAAAGACAAAGACTAAGAAACTTGCCCTGATTGAAGGATACTAACGAGTCACGACAACTAAATGTAATATGTGATCCCTAATGCCACCCTCAAAGGAAAGAACAAGCGCCACAAAGGACATTACAGGGACATTAGAACGGGATTCCTAGAATAAAATGTTTGTGTTAAACAAATTACTGCATTGGATAACTGCGTACCGTGCCTACATAAGAGAATATCCTTGTTCTTAGGAGATACAAATCTTAAGTGACACAAGGCCACAATGAAAGCAGTTCTCCAAGGGGCCTCTTTAAAGAGTTAAGTTGTTTTTAAACTCTTGAATTCAGGATGATTTTTTAATTATGAGAATTAATGCTCCTTTTTGGCATACATCTGTAATACATTGTTTTACTTTTAACTATTTATTTTAAATATTTAAAACTTTCAGAAAAGTTGTAAGAATAATACAGAGATCTGTATACCATTTGCACAGACACATTAATTTGTAAAATTTTGCCACATCTTTTGGCATACTGTGTCTCTCAGATTTATATTATATACACACATGTACGCACAAACATACAGATCTACCGGGGACAACATCTCCTTTCTCTTGGATCTGTTGCCAACATTGAACAAACACACAAAGTAAACTGCATATGCTTACTTGCCCACTGAGAAAAGAAAACACATATGATCACAATAAAAGTCTTTGCTATATATTCTGCATCAACATGAAAATTAGAAGAGAAATTTGAGGGTACTGATGACTGCATTTACCTGGACAATTATACCTGCTTCATGAAAGTGAGGAAATTTATTAAGGAAAATAAACAAAAAACAAAAGCAGAGCTACAGTGACAAAGCTTCCAGGTGGGTGAAGTACTGGCTGTTAGGTGCTTCATGTGCCCTTTCTCTGGGGAACAAAGAGCAACACTGATAAAAGAATTGTCTACACTCAGCTGCCCAAATGTTCGTGATCATGATGTTTCTAACTAAATCTTCATTTTTCCTTTTTTTTTTTACTGTGCTTTGAATCATTCCATTGGAATCCAGCTGAGCTCAGTCAGGCTTGCTAGGTTGGATGTGCCTGCCAGACAAGCTTAAATATTTCTTACATGTCTTAGTGAAAACTGAAAAGGTTACTGGATTAAAATTGTTGAGGTATGTGAATTAAGACCATCCTTCTTCAGGTATAAACCAGCATGTGGTATTTCTAAAGCGGGGACACTCAGGCAATTATAATAAATACAGTAGCTGATGTTCATCTAAGTTAGTTGTCAAGTGCATCGCCAGAATGAACTACTTAATGAATTTTACTGATGAGTATCTTAAATAGCATTCAGCTTAAACAGTGATGTGTTTTCTAGTTAAGGAAAACATGAGACAAAAACAGACCCGTGTTTTAATTACAAAATGCAAGATGTTACTTTTTACTAGTAATTAAATCATGCATCTCAACCAAAATAGAAGTTAAATCAAATCCACCTTCTCTGACTACTCATTAAAATCTAACTTTGCACCTTTCCCGTTCCTCTTCCTAGAGAGGCATGACCGTGCTCATTGAATGGTGGCTCCTGTATTCCCGAGTCATAACGGCCCACACGGGGCAGTCAAACATTTGGAGGAAAGTGTCATTTCTCTCAATTTGCAATGTAAAGAAATCCAAAACCATTTTTAAATGATAAAAATTGATGAAGAATGAGATGTAAAATGTATATAAATTTTCACACACTTTTATAAATACTCTCTTCTACTACAGAGTTCACAGGTTCTAAACAAAATCTAATGCTAGCTAATCTCAACGAAAAAATGAACTTATAGAATAAGACACAGCAACTCAGAGAATTGAGGGAAGTGAGGAAGTAAGGATGAGAGGTGACTAAGGAGGAGGAAATGTGAGAACTAGAACTCTTAATGGTAGAAACTGTTACGCTCTTTAGTGTCCCTTTATCTGAGTTCATTCAGGACAGAAAAGAAAAAAATCATCTGAACAGAGTGCCCAGCCCCAATAAGAGACCTTAGTTCAGTGAGAAATGAGGCTTATTCTGTTAAATTCAAAAGGAAGAACAGAACTTAGAAGTGAAGGCCCTGGCTGGTATAGCTCAGTGAAATGAGTACAGGCCTGCAAGCAAAACATTCCCAATTCGATTCCCAGTCAGGCCACATGCCTGCATTGCAGGCCATATCCCCAGTAGGGTGGGCACTAGGGCAACCACATATTGATGTTTCAATCCCCTTCTTTCTAACTCTCTAAAAATAAATAAAATCTTTTTAAAAAGTGAAATTTTTATCTAATGAAATTACTGAAAAGTTTCAGCTCTGAAACAATTAGAATCACTCTACCAGAGATCAAAACATTCTTCATACATGTGTCCAAAGAGTAACTATGTGATCAGGTATATAAGAAAACTCAAGAAGTTATCCAGATGACTTCCAAGATTCTTTCCAACTTAGATTCTGTCATTTCCTCTTGACGGTAATATAACCTTCTATCTCTAAAATTATTTTCCCCAGGAAATCTGTCCAAAGCTCAAATGTAGCCTTCTCGGAAACTGTTGTGAGATTTCTTTTTCTTACTTCAAAATATATTATTCTGTTAGTAATTACAAAATAGTCAGGGGATATAAAGTACAGCACAGGGAATACAGCCAATAATATTGTAATAACTATGCGCAGTGCCAGATGGGTACTGGAAATATCGGGGGGGGGGTACTGCCTAAAGTATGTGATTGTTGAGGCACTGTGACGTACACCTGAAACTAATACAAAACAATACTGAATGTAAACTGTGAGTGAAGAAAGATATTATTCTAGCTCTCAAAAAATAATTAACTTTTAAAATGCCAAAATTAATCCAGAAATTATCCATTTAAAACCCAAAGCAGTGCATATTTTATTAGCATGTTTTTTATCTGTCTCGTCTGCTTATTAGTATTAATCTCCAACTGCAAACATTCTGGGTACAGGGGCCAAAACTATGGAGTTTGGTTATATTATAATCACATATTAATCATATGTCAACAAAACATGTCTGATAATATGGATATTTTCCAATTAAATTATTTTTGCATATAATCTGATAGATTCTCAGATGCAGTTCTAATGTAGGCCTACCCTCTTTCTGAAAAACAATGTATAATTCCACCCTTCAGAGAGTCTTCTTCAGCACAAATTATGCTCAAGATTGACAAAGAATATACATTTGAGAAATATTCTCCAGGTATTGGATGTGCGCTTCCAGTGAGAAAATACAGACCCACTGAAAAGCATCTGAACTTGTCTCTGGCAAAAATAAATAAGCATTTCTTATCTGTAGTTCAAAGGCTTATATAATTCACCTAGAAAAAGTCTCAGGTGTTTGTGCCTTACACAAAATACATGTACACACACACATATTTATTGATTGATGAAACTTGAGATTTTACTAAATAGCCACTAGAAATCAAGAATTAAGTCCCAGTACATTGTTAATGAACATTGTCACCAAGAACTCAAAAGTTTTGAAAGAACTGATAGAAACAAAACAAGGTAATTGTGAAAATAAAAGGCAACATTGACCTTAATGTTCCTATTTTAAAAGAAAAATGTGGCCAGCCCTGCCCACTGTGGCTCAGTTGGTTGGAAATCATCCCACAAAGCAAAAGGTTGCTATTTCGATTCCCAGTCAGGGCACATGCCTGGGTTGTGGGTTCAGCCCTGGCCGGGGCACATATGAGAGGCAACCAATTGATCTCACATCAGTGTTTCTCTCCCTCTCTTTCTTCCTCCCTTCCCCTTTCTCTAAAGATAAATAAATAAAATGTTTTTTTTAACTGTGGCCAGATTGTTGAAATAATAAAAGGAGGAAAGGGTGTAAAATTAATTAGACTTTTTTTTTAAAGGAGGTGGCAAGATTTCTTTGAAAAACTAAACTTTCAACAGAGTTTGGAAGATTTTCTTTATTTTTAGTTCAAAATCTGTTACGAAGGAAGAGTTCCAGGGAAGAGAAATATAAATGGCAGCACCAGACCTCCGAAACACTGCAGACTCCTAACACCTCCAGGGACTGCAGTTGTCTCCTCCACCTACAGACTTCAATCATCGCTGCAGCCCAGGCTTCAACCCTGTGAGGACAACCCATCAATACGACGGATAACAAACTCAATCTGTGTATCGGACAGAAAGTTAACTGTGAAAGTATTCAAAATACCATTTATCGCAGAAGACACACTGACATCCTGGAATTAAGAAATACGGTCTCTTCTCACATTACATCCATTGTGAATAATTGTTGATGACTTGAAGTTTAGCTTTTGATGAAATTTGAATGATGAATTAACAGAAACAATGGGAAGGCATCTAGAGGCTGTATGGGTGCATGAAGCATGATAATGTGTTACTCCAATCAGCCTACCATGTTGGTCAGCAAACCCTTTTGTCCTGTATGTCCTTTCTCAATGACTACTCGTATACAATGTCCATTACATTTTCTAACAATACATTATACACAATATTAATATGTATATTAATCAAGATGAATATTAGTATTATATAAATGCCTCATTTCAGTGTCATTGTTTCATATCTGAGAAACTAAAAGTGAAATAGAGTATAGAAAAGTATTTAGGAAAGGAAGTGAAACAGTCTTCTGTCATTCTATCTTAAATTCACTACTTCACTATAAAAAGCATTCGTGGACTGAAGACATAAACTATTATACTCATTTGGTGCTGCAACTCATACAAATGTTCATAAAATAATACAGTAAGCCTAGCATGGTGAGCCACTCAGAGACGAAGTTAGGCCAAATTAACTGAAGTTCACTAGGGATGAGTTGCTTATTTCTACATAACCTCCAACAAGTTACTTAAGTGTCCGATATGTAAAAATGGAATGATGATACTGGTGATATTGCTGGGACTATTGCAAACCAATAACATGTAAATATATGCAATGCACTGAAATCACACCAAGCATGTCGTAATGGTTAAACAAAATGTGCTTTTAAATTGTATGTGTGCCCCCATACTCAGATACAAACTGGCACACACATATATAAGTACAAGTGCCATGAACTGTTTGGAAACAAAGACATTGGGAAGCAGAAGGCTGGGGTTCATGTCCCAGTATCAGCAGCCACCAGTGTGTTGTCCTTTGTGGGGGGTTTTGATACCCTCCTTCCCCATTAATCTGTCTACGTTCCAGAGATAAAGCAGTTATAAGTTTCATCAATGACAAATAAATCTCTTTCATTTACTCTGGATCCTACGTTTTACTCTTAACCAGAACACTTTTTTTTAATGTGTCTTTGTCTATTTTAAATACTATAGCAGTAAGATAAAGCTTTAAGAATTTATTTATTACTTAGCACAACTGCAGAAATGATGAGGGGAGGACACTGAAACTGAGGCATTTAATCCATATACCAAACTGAATGGGAATTGGAATTCTAAGACCATATTACAAGTGCAGTTATTAGAAGTCTCTGCATGCTGAAATATGAAAATAAAGAACATCCCCACTTTTAAAATTTAGGTTAAAGATGTTAGTGTAATGGGAGAAAAATACTCATGACTATTGTTAAATGTAAGTACTTCCCAATATTTTTCCAATTTTCATTGCTTCGATGCCCGTATACACATATTTTCAATATGTGTTCACACACATGCACACAGAGCTGCCAATGTTGTGCCCACTACACTGAGAAAAGATCAGATCTGTTGAATTTGAAGATACAGCGCAGGGCAAAGTCAGATTTTCTTCAGGATGACACTTCTCTTTCTGGCTTTCATTTTCTTAAAGATATTTAATATTCCAAGAAAGCTATTTAAACGTTTAATATATTGCAGCCATAATGAAACACCCTAAGACAAAAAAGGGAGAGGAAGTCGAGAGAAAAGGACAGCTAGAAAAAGCAACCTGAGTGAGATGCGCAGAGATGAGGAAAGGACGGAGGTTTGTTCATGTGTCTTGCAATCAATCAGCCCACACCCTGTTCCCCACCTGCAGCAATGCTGAGGAGGGGTAGCCATGCCTCCAAAACAAAAAGCTGGATGCTGAGGTACAGGGACTACCAGCCCCGCTAAGGGTTCTGCCCCAAGCTGAACAGAAGCAGCAGAGTGGCAGTCTTCCAGGAACTCTAGAACAGGAGAGTGGGCTCCTCCAGGGGAAGCCCCGTGGGAGCACCACCCACAGGTGAGGGCGCTCCTCAAAGCTCCCACACTGTGTGAGCCGTGGGTTAAGTTATCTCACACTGAGGGGTATGCATCGCAATAAAATCCCCCCATTTCCATGGAGCGGGGATCACAGTCATAATTTTTCTTTATTTGAATAAAGAAAAAATTTAAAGTGTGTATGAAGATGTTCAGTTTTACCTCCAATATAAGCATAACAGTAATCATTACTTCCAGTTGTACAATAATAAATGGCTGGATAAACTCACAGTCAACAATTTCACTTAAAGCCAACAGAGAAAAACTATGTGCAGGGTGAACACCACCCCAAAATTCTGGGCAGGCAGGTAAATCCAGAGTCGCAGCAGAAATGTGATCACCCAGAATAAAAGCCAGCAGTGCCATGAACTGGTATCCAATTCGAATGGTAATTTTGACTACTTGCCAGAGGCTGAGTGTTCCAGCATGAGAATGAGAAATTAAAACTATGGAATGAGTAGGCCCCCACACTTCCATTGAGACCTGCCTTCAGGAACTTGACCAGGTTCTCACAGTGACAACGCAGAAAGGTCCCTTCTTGGTTCTGGCAGGGAGGGGGCGTGGACAGTCTCTATTCTAAAGTGTAGGCAGAGGCTTTTACATGCAAAGGCTTACCTTTCACAGGGAAAGGCTTTACCCAAGTCCTGGCCTCAGAAATGTGGGGAAAGGGCATTTCATTCCTTTCACTCCATCCCTATCTAACTTCCCTGTCCTAGTCAAGGGGAAAGATGAAAGAACATGCCCCTTTCCCCATAACAAACACATCAGCATGGTGTGTTTGGTCCAAGCACACCAGCATGATCCACGTAAGACAACAGCTGAAAGAACAAGATACAGGATCTCTCTGATGAGAAAACTTAGAGAAGACTGAACTCCGGAGAGGACCCAAAACATAGACAATAGAGGAATAAAACCTCTTGCATCTATGCTATAGCAAACATCAAACACAGCCCGGCTCCTAACCACATCAACATAACTTCTTAAGCATGAGACATACTTATCCCAGTTCCTATTGCTCAATAGCAAGCATGTCTAGCATTCAAAAATAATATATATATGCATATATATACATGAATGCTAGACATATTCGTATGTATGTATGTATGTATGTATGCATGTATGTATCAAAAAGGCAAGTAAAAACACATTATGAAGGGACTGAGAATGACTCAGAATCAGACTCAGATATGACACACAGATGTTAGAATTATCAGACTGAGTCCCTTCTACTCACACTTGGGTATGAGTTAACAATTGACACCTCTCTACATGTATACAGGAATTGCATAATTAAATATGTGGATGTAGATGGTAGCACCCGACCACTTTTGTAGTAGAAATTTACAGATAAGGATGGGAGGCTAGAATGATCTATATGGGTTATAATTGGAGACATTGGTATGAACTCGTTTCGTGTAATATAGATATAGATGGTTACATAGAGAAATATTTACAGACATGAGGATATACTGAAGCTAATATGCATTCACATATTTTCTTTTTCTATCAGCTGTGAGGGCCAGTAGCAACGAGCACACCTCATGCCCAGACCTTGGTTTCTAATCTATCCAGTAACAGAAATCAGGGCTTTTTGGAGGAATAGCCAATTCTAGGTCTAGGGCAGAAAGTGCACAAGACAAATCTGTAGTATCTGTAGTGCCAAAAGGAGGTCAAAAATTAATAAAAATCACGATGCTGAGGGTATTTCTAAAGGACAGTGGAGACCACTAAAGGGGCTCTTAATGGCCAACACTAAAACAATTTGAACAACAAAATAAATAAGGTAGTACTGGATTGTATAACCCAACCTTGAAAAGCACATATCCAAATATTCATAAAGGTGAGAATAAATGCTTATGTAAATAAATGGGGGAGGGGGTGAATTGACAAATATCTCACACAGAAGTATTCCAAATAACATAGATACTTCTCCCTCAGGGAAGTGCAGCACAACTCTGCCTTCTTAAGTGCGAGCTGTGCATGGTGACTTCCTTCAAAGTGTACGGTCTGAAAGGGAGAATGACGAAGGGTGAATCTGGACAAACACGACGTCGAGTCAGGTGGTCAAAGTTAACATCAGCAGTGATGAGTTATATTGGCAGAATGCACTCTTGGTATAAGAACGACAATCTGATAGTCTTCAAAAAAACACACTGCCTCAACTAATCATGAGAAGACAATAATAAATTCTAACTGAGAGACGTTTTACAAACTATTGCACTAGTACTTCTCAAAACTGTCAAAGTCATCCAAAAACAAGGCAAGTCTGAGAAACACTCACAGCCAAAGAGAGCTTAAGGAGACATGATGACTAAGTCTAGTTTTGGGGATTCTGGCACAGAAAAGGGCATTGGGTAGAAGTCCAGGCTATCTGAATAACAAGTAAAGCATGGACTTTAGTTAATAATAATTTACCAACTTGGTCACTAATTGTACTAAATATACTATACTGATGTAAGGTGTCAGTAATAAAGGGAATTCAATGTGGTATATAAGGCAACTCTGTATTCTCCACAAAAATTCTGTAAAAGTAAACCTGTTCTAAAATAAAAGGTTAATTTTTAAAATTACACACACACACACGCGCACACACACACACATTGTGTTTATATAGGTCCTGAGTATGTTTCCAGCCTCATGTCTTGCCAATTTCTTTCTGCACAAAACATACTTCAAAAATACCAAACACATCCCTAACAATTGCCCTCATACCAAAATTTTTAATATATATTTCTGTATTGACTGCTAAACCTTTTTACCCACATTCTTTGCTTATTATCCTTGGAAATATTGCACATTTCTAAGAAACCTGCTCTAAATCTAAATTTAATTACTTTAGTTCACCCAGAATACACAAGAAAGGCTCTTAATTTTTGCTAGAAACACATCACTTTCGTCTCACCAACCACGTCTCCGTACCACACCCCACTTCATCATTCAACTTTCATAATCAGAAAAACATAGAAAGCACACACACATATTGCACATACACACACCTCTCTGCCATGGTAACTTGTTTGTATTCAACTCTCAGCCCAGGGGTCCATGGACTCCAAGAAGATTCTTTGAATTTATTGGAATTTTAAATGGTTCCTTCTCATCCTATACCCTTGAACAAGAAATTATGTTTTTGTTTCTTTCTCCCACTGGTCTGAAAGTGCTATTCATTTTTGTATCCCTATAATCAAACTGAGTTCTTAAACATGATAGATTATCAAGAGATAATAAACTGACCTGAAGTGAACTGGCTAGCGATTTTTCTCTGGAAGAAGCATATTTAGAACGCAGGTCCTGCTTTTCCCAAAAGGGAATAAATCCATCTGGAGACTGAAAGAGTCCAATGAATTCAAAGAAGTACAGCTAATGCCCCTGATAACCGGACTTTATTATTAAAAGAACTCATCATCTACAACTAAATGTTCTTACTATTGTGTTTTAAAAGTCAAGTATTACTATTCTAAAACTAAGAATGAGAAAGAATGAGAGAGTTCTGATGAGGAATAATTTTAAGGTAACTCTCAGAAACAATTCTGATATTTTCCTTCCTTTCAAAACCATTGCATTTCTAAAGCACAAATCATAATTATGTATGAAAATAATATAAGTGCCAATTCTAAAGATATTCAGTCTATTTTGACTATGTAAATGTGTAGGTATTATATTTTAATTATTATTTTACAATTGGTTCCAAATATTGCAATGTTCTAATCTATTTGTCCTTAGTAATCCTTTTTCATACTTTTTCACTGTTTCCAAAAAAGAAAAAAAAGTGCCCTGTTACAACACACTAAATGAAAGTTTAAGACCCTACTAACTTCAGGCTTATGTAATATTAATGCATTTACATTTTATTTCCTAATATACTTTGATTTGGATTAAATATTAATTTTGAGGAACAGGTACCAGTGTAACATAAAATATATTTTCAAGCTTTTGAAAAATAAAAACATCAACAAGCAAAGTAAGACAAACTTATACACAGAGAGCAGTCTGACAGCTATCAGGGGAGGGGGACTGAACAACAAAGAAGAAGAAATGAAGAACTCAAGGACTCGGACAACAGTGTAGTTATTGCCGGGGGTAGGGGGAAGGGAGGTGGAAGAGGGTATTGGAGGGATCAGTGGTGACAGTCAGAAACTTGACCTGGGCTGACGAACACACAATACAGTGAACAGATGATGTGTTGTGGAACTGTGCACCTGCAACCTGTACAACTTTGTTAAGTAGTATCACCCCAATACATTCAATAAATGGGAAAAAATTACTAAAGAAAGCTGGATACTGTGCCAAAAGAAATTTTAATAAAAATGTCATGGTCACAGAAATCTACTCTTTAAAAATTAATTTTACTTTGAAAACATTACTGGCAGCACCAAGAGTGCACAAAACATATTGTCTTAATACCAGAGCCTCTCCTTCGAGCTTAAATGCCAAGTGCTTCAAGGCAAGGACAATTGGAACCTGGAAGAAATGGGACAAATAACTGGAAATATGCACGATTGTCTGCAACTAATGTTTTCTGAAGCAAAAGTGTTCGAGAAAATAAAAAATGAACTGAACACTTACTTATCCTAGAAATAAACACAATGTATCACGAAGTCCTTTATTTAGTTGGTACATTTGAATAACTAAATTTTTCTAGGGAGGGAGAAATGATCCTTGTGAGTTAACCAAACGACCTTAGAATAATTGTCTCTCAAACCATCCGTGCCTTCACCTGACATTAACTAAGCACATAACATGAACCAGGGATTAGTTGAGTTGACACAGATAAAGCGCAGTCCTTGGTCCCCAAGAACCCTTACTTTCCTGGGCCTCCACAAGAAGACCATCAGAGCTCAGCTACACACACACAGCAAGCTCAAGACCAGCTCAGAAAATCCTCTCCAGAGGGTTCGTTGCCACAAAGCATGGAACAACAGCGTAAATGCAGGGGAGGAAGCATTTAGCATTCCCATCACATACATGAAGTGTTGCTTAAAAGAATGCAAGACACGCTTTCCTAAGGAAAATTTGTTCAAAGGTTTTGAAATTTAGCGCTTCTCCTGGTTAGCTCGTTCATCTTTGATGAATGATGTTTGTCTCTGACTAGGCCATTTTACTGCTCTGTACAGACAGAACTTAACATCACAAACTGATACTACTGTAAACAATTCCTATCCATGCATATTCAAATTATGCCTGTTGAAATGTAATTCATTACGGCCCAATAGGTTTCCAGAATTTTGCCAGTTTGCATCCATTTCTAAGTTTACTTCAGAATTCCTTACCTGACTATAATAAATGTGGGGTTCTTTGCATTACCTTTTAAATCACTAGGTTTTGCATTAATAAATGAGTCATATACATTATTTGATATGCATTGGTTTTATATCTCTATAAGAGTGATGATTTTATTTTTAAAAAATATTTTTAATAAGTGAATAAGGAAACTTTAAATCACTTACACAAGTAAAGTCTTTCCGCTGCTGTTACTTATCTTTCAGACCCCATACAAGTTCGTACACTGTTATGGATGGTGCTCTGCAGCACCTGTTCCTTCAGACACCAAGAGTGATGAGTTGAAGCCATGGATTCCAGGAGGAGGGTATTCCAGCAAGAAGAAAAATGCGCAAAAACCACCACTCAGTAAATATTTAGGGAGTCAGTTCATGATTAATACAACATTTATTCTGACCCAACCGGTCAAGAAGTTTGAACACTCTGAAGGATGTGATACATCCTTTTATAACGACTTCACAACACTGTGCCACGTTTTCATAACTCATGGAGCCATTTAAGGTAGCTCCATTTATTTTCAGAGCAATAGCATGTTCTCAAATAAATTAAAATCTGTCTGTTTAAATTATATCACCCTGTATTTTAAAAATACAAGCAATCCTAAAATGGAAAGAAATACAGGCTTTACATGTTTCTGGAGTTAAATAAAATGTACTAGTTTACCATCTTGTTCTGCAATATGGTTTAAAACAGTTATAGACATGCGCAGCTATAGATACAGATATATGTGGTAGGAACTCGAAACGGAAGTTCCAGAATACACAGCCACCAACAATTCCCAAAGTGGTCTAGAGATAACAAAGTCCATGCCCGAGAATAGATTAGATGACTTTTAAAACCCATGCCACATCAAGAATATATTGTAACAGGGTCAAAAGATCAGAGAATAAGAGAAAGCAATGTTGGGGAAGATTCTTCGGCAAGAACTGTACTGGGAGATGTATACCCACAAGAAGGCTGTACCAGTTGTACTACCTCCTAATTTCCAGTATTACCTACTATGTGTTACAGGACACAAACACTCTTTTTAGCAGAACAGACCATAGCCGCAGGTAACTAGGGGCTGTGGGAGGAATTAGCACCACTAATAACCAAGAGTATGGGCCACTTTTGATGTAAGTACAGAGGAGAAATGTTCAGTGACGGTGGTAGGGCTGGTGTTGGCCAAGGAAATCTGAACAACCCACAGCGGCTCTCAAGAGACCACAGTCATGATCCACTTTGTGACCAGGGTATGTCACAAGAAATGCGTTCTTAGACCATTTCCTTGTAGGAACATCATAGAGTGTGCTTACATAATCCTAGATGGTACGGCTCACGAATGTAATTTATGTGCTATACTTCTATATGATTGGCAGCACAGTAGGTTTATTTACACCAGCATCGCCACAGACACTTCAGTAACTGTAGCATAAGCCCTGGCAGTTGTCTTTTGTTTTCGTAAGACAAGTGCCTGACTTGGGCTTTGATTGTCAAGGCATCCACTTCAAAGAAGCTGTCTCATTTCAAAGCAGCACTCATTTCAAAGAAGCTGTCCTGCAAAAACACATTGTCAGCCACATGACCAGATAAGGAGCCAGGCCCCATCAACTCACGGAGGCTCCTTTATGTTAGACCTTGACTGATTTCTGTCACTGACCATGTGGGGTAATTATTTTTTCTCTCCCCATGCTTTACATTCTCACTCTTATATTTTATATTCACCAATAAAGAGAGAGCCTGTGAAACCCTATGCCCACACCCTGGATGCTAGTGAAAATGGAGCACCAGGCCCACATGCACGTGCCCTCCCCCCTTACTTGTGACCTCCTTGACATGTGCCACGTCTTACTTTTAAGTCCCAGGACCTGTAAACAGTAAAGGCTTTTTATCTTCAGAGTCTCTTAACTGTTATTGCTGAAGGTTGTCTTGCAATCGTAATAAGAACCACAAAGGTTGGTCTGGTTGTAACACTGGTTTTGAAAAGGGAGATGTTACAGGTGTGCAGTGAGTCCCCCTGGGCCCCTGTAACGTTTCCGGCAGACGGCACTGCAATCAATAGACCAAGGCCAGCGCAGAACAGTAAAGCGTGGCTCTATGACCATGCTTCTGTTATCATCAGAGAGGCTCTTAAATAAAATAACGTAACACTAAGCAATAAATAAATCAGTGCCAATTTCCTATTTGTGGTGGTTACCATCTCAGCAAAATGGAATGTGTTTGAATGAAATCTAACAAGAAGCAAGATTTTTCTTTTATCAGGGGGCCAGAATGCCTATAATAATAACAAGTCCTTTTCACTGCACTTTTCTTATTCTAACTATCTCTGTCTCATAAATTCTCAAGAAGTCAGGGTCAAAAAGGGCCTTAAAAGGGAACTAGTCCCAGACCTTTATTTCACAAATGAGGGAAGTCTAGTCCAGAGAAAATGCAGGCACTCGCCACCAGTCAACAGGAGCTGAGTACAGACCAGGACCCCATTCTCCTTACTCTGAGTCACATGAACCACTCAACGCATCTTTTGCTTTTTTGTGATTTCAATACACATTCACTGAGTGTCTAAGATTTACAAGAAGTGGTGCTGACATACTTCAGAATATATAAGGATAAATCATGTCTAGTAGAGAAAGCGATGTATCAGTTCACAAATGAATATAATGCCATGCAAAGCATGCTAAGTTATTCTGGGAAGGGGAGAAATGAGAGAATAACAAAGGCACCAATGATGAACCTGTTGGAAACTGAGAGACTAGGCAGCCCCAAAACACGGCCACCTCTGAACAGAAAAAAACAGACTGTATTTCCCCAGACATGCAGTAATGTCGTGTGTTCCTTAACTGGGTGTGTCTAATAGATATTGGAAATGTATTATCCTCTTCTAAGCCAAACCCCAACTAGGAACCTAAGAGTCAATTTCCCAGTGAAGATTTCCAGAGCAGCAGCCACACTTAATTATGTAGTGGGAGGTTATTTTCCTTTTTTGTAATTAAAGAATATTATTTTAAGCCAACCTACTCCATCCTCAGAGGAATTAAAACCAAGACAACTAAAACCACCACAAGGGTGAATCTGGATTCCCGAAACACTCAAACATGTGGCATATTAGTGCTACAAAAACCAATATAGAAATGTAGAAACTTTCTTCTAAGATATTATACTACATAGCTGCAAATTAATCTTGACTTTCTATAAAGATTTAATTATGGAATTTTACTTTTTGTAAGAATAAATTTCTTAGAAAATGCTATTTCATAAAAACATTTCACTTTTATTAATATAAGAATGATATTAAATGGAGAAACAGTGGAGAAATACTTTGAACAATGCTTATATTCTTAGGGCAAGTTCAATAATCCAGATTGAAACCTGGGTTTTATGTATCTAAAATTTAAAAGGCATTATGTTTTAATTCTGAAGTAGACCTATTTTAAATCTAGGAAAAAATTAATGTTTAGTAGCCTCTGTTTAAAAATTATTTATATTTAAATAGCTGCTACTTTAAGTAATAATTTTTTATTTAATGGTGTACTTACCCAAGTTCTAAAACATTTGATTCTAGGAGTAGTCACTGTTTTAAGAGTGCTTTCCCCCCCTCATACCTCCAACCCTACATTTTTTACACTTACTGGCTTCTACTCACATTTGACTTTCTGGCATTTACAAAAACATCTCTCCCAGTGGCTCTGAAAATATAATATCTTAAATGTGCAGTGTTTGTCCAAAACTGGCCAGTTTATTACTTTGTGCTTATATGATTTTCTTGTAGTTAATGATGCATTTTCTTTCTACTTACTTTGGTAAAATAAAAGAAAAACCAATTCACATACATCATTCAATAAAATCTAAAGTGTTCAGAAGTCCTTTTTGTAATCTGAAACACTGCTGATTAATTGCTATCTAATTCTTCTGTTGGTTTTATACTTAAATGTCACTCATCAAAATCTTAATGCATTGGGCCTGTTATTTCACTTTTCCAAGCCTCACTTTTCCTTACCTGTAAAATGGGGATAAGTACACTTAATTTAGAGGGTGTTTGAAAGTTAAGTATGCCTTTAATGTGCTTGGTGCTGTGCTAGTACATACCTAGTATATGTCCTCACAAGCTCAATTTTCAAACACACGCACTCCACTGTCAGCAGCAGTAGGAGTTAGAAGGGTAGAGCGAGGGCTCAAGGCACCAGACCCCTGATCTTACTAGAGTAGAAATTACTGATTGGAGAAACAGACCCACTGTTTGTCTCTTATTTTCTCCACTCTTACAGTTGTGCCGTGTATCTGTAGTGTTTCAGCTTCTTGAATGCCCACTTACTTTATTTGTAAAACCAGAACAACAATATCTGCTTAAACGACCACTGAGAAAATGCATGAGACAAGCTTAAGACAGAAATCAATGAGAACCACATGAAGGGTACAGTCTACACAAGTAGGAAGGGAAAACTGATATTACTAAATAATTCAAAGAAAAGGTATTTTCTTTCTTTTGTGTTTTATTTTTTATTGTTGTTCAGTTACAGTTGTCCCCCTTTTTTTCCTATTGCTGCCTCTGCCCTGCCCCCTACTCTCACAGTCAATCCCCCACACTGTACGTGTTTTCTTACATTCGCTGACATGTCTTAGTATAGACAAATCTAAACAAAAGCAATGTAATTTTACCAATATCTTGTGAATGGCATTAGACCAAGGGTACATGCTGAACTAGATAAGTTATTAAATATGTCAATAAGTTCATACCAGTTAAAAAATAAACCTTCAGTATTATTTGCTCAGTTTCTCCAAAGCTCTCTAATCTCAGAATTGATCTTAGACTATAAAATGAATTCTCAAATAATCTGAGAGAGAGGAAGAAAATTTTCAGGGCTTCGTCAAGTGCCTCTGTTCCCTGGGGCCATCATCTAATGCTAGCAGTAATCATGGCCCTTGTGTTTGAGCTTTAATGACGGTAAATATCATAAACACCACAGCATGGAACTCCCAGCTGCTGTCACTTGCAGTTTCATTCATATTATTTCAGCAAGATTAAAACAGTTGCTCCAAATGGAGGGGTATTCTAGGAGTCATATTTGGTGGGCACAAACAGAGTATAGTAAGCCTTTTTCTGCAGAGAAACTCAAGTCTCTGGCAATTAATTCTTAGAATTTTCAACCCAACATACATTACTAAATGAACTGATAGTCATTCAGTTTCATTGGTTTGAGGTTAAACAAGTAGCTGATTGGATACAGATAAGTGATGCTACCCATTTACAGTCCCCCATGAGGCAGTGTCTCATAAAGACGAAACCCCTTTAGAGTAGAAAGGAGAAAGTAGACACCGAGTAGGAAGACTCTGGAGGGCTGGGTTCTAAACTTGCTCATGTGCTATTAAAGTGTCCATTTTTTCACCTGTAAACTAGCAATAAAAATACCTGCTTTGACCACCTTTCTGTGAAGTCAGCAGAACCCCAAACCAACAAGCAAGCAAACAAACACGCCCTGGGTTCTGAAGAGACCCCATCTGTTATCCTGTATCCACTGTTCGTTACGTCTGGCACTCGGTCCGACAGAGTCAGCCCTTCACAAGCTCAAGTTGACAATGTTCTTGACACTGCACTACGGTATACAAAGAGGTGACTAAATCTCCTATATTTCATCCTTGAATTGCTGTTGGATCTTCTCTTTCTTTACCATCCTCTACTATGGATTATCCTCTAAATTCCTCTCAATTACTACTTCATGAAAATATCAGGTTTCTTAAAAATTCCCTGGGAACTGTTGAAAACCACCAGTCACAATAAAAGATCTACCTAAAGGGTGTAGGACTGAAGGTGGGAGGTGGGGGTGGGTAGGGCAGAGGAGAGTAACGGAGGGGGGAATGGGGACAACTGGAATTGAACAATAATAAAAATATGTATTAAAAATTAAATCATAAAAAAATCTACCTATAGGGAAATGAGTAACAAAATAAAATAATTCCATCTCCATGTACTGGACAGTGGAAAATCTAAGTGTTAGAATAGCTTAGCCTACAGTTTAACACAAACAATAGCTATTTTTATATATACATGTATGTGTATATATTATATACTTACAGAGCCTGTCAGTGTCTCCTCTATTCTTCATCCCGTTAATAACACAATGCGCCCCAAGAGGGCACATTTTCAGCCTGCTATGCAGTGGATGTCACCACACGACTAAGTTTGGACTAAAAGGATTGAAGAAAAGTGATGTATAAGACTTCCAGGTCATCTCCTTAAAAGAGGGCCATTACACTGGAACTTCCTTTTCCCTTTGCCAGTAGCTGAGAAGTCGTGACGATACATAGCCAGCCACCTTACACCCACAGGCAGAGGCAGTATCATAAGAACTGCAGAGCCACCAGGGCAGAGAGCATCTCAGAATGTCCTTCCTACACTGAGCCCCCTGCCTGTCTAGAAATAAACATGGATCCTGTTTAAGCCAATGAGTTTTTAGGTTCCTAGTAGAACCTGTTAGCCTATTTCCTAACAATACCACATGCTATCCCTCATTTCTTATAAAACATAAAACCATTATATAAGCACCTGTAAAACATGCCAACTATTCAATAATAAAGACAGCAAGCAACATCTGATGCACTTAGCCTATGCCTGGCCCCGAGCCAGAGAGCAGAGCTGCTTTGCTTACAAAAAGTCTGATTATAAGCCTGATTCCTGTGCTCATGGAGCTTCAACTCTGCATTAAAACAGACATTGCTTAGATTGAAATGATTCAATAAATAACCCTAAGCTCCACTGTTTAAAGGGGAAAGCACAGAATATCATGGGAGCAAACGATCAGGAGTAAGTCTTAGTTCTCTTTCACTTGAATCTTCAAGTTTCTGCTAAATTGTCACTTTGTCAGAGGTTTGTACTTATCGGTGCCCAGTTCCATTCCTTGTTGGGCTTCCTTCTACTGCTAACTCATCACTTTTATAAAATACTCATTTCCCTCCAACAAAATTATCTCTGTTATATATACTCATGTGAGTATATGAGTGAGTTTTTGTTTTGGGGACCAAATGTTCCATAAGCAAATGAGGAAAATAAGCTTTGCAAATGCATTTAAATATTCTTATTTGATTCAAATAATAACCTTCATTTTTAGATAGCATGTATTTCTTTATACAACATCTGACTTTATTTTTATTTTAAAATGAGATTCTGGAATGCCATTTCAAGCTTGAACAATTCCAACAGAAAAAAATCCAAACTGGCATTTCAGCACGTTTCTCCATAAAAATGCAACTGTTTAGCACATTGTAGTTTCTGAAGCTCTTTCACGTACTCCAGAGCAAAATGAAAAATTGCATCGTACCGTAGAATATAAAACTATCTTTCCCAAGTATTTACCTTCAAGAGTATAAACACAGTCACAACTCGTACAGCCTGCCATTCACTGCTCAGGTACTCACCTGGCCAGTCACAGAAATCCAAAACGTCCCGGCTCTATTATAAAGCCTAAATTTCCAGGTGCTGCCCTGCAATCCTTGAGCCTCACAGGGCCCTCAAACCTAACTGTAGAGTTCTGCTGCTCTGGCCAGGTAGGTGGCCCACCCAGAGGGAAACGTCAGTCCCTTTATCAGTCAGACCAGCTGCACCTCACTTGGTCCTCAACTTAATAGGTTTCACATCCATGCCAGCTGCAGAAATGATTCAAACAAGACAATTGCATCCTCCTGCAGGTAATGAAAGGCACCTCATTCTGTTGTTATTATAAAAATCTGCCTCTCACAGCTGCTGCTTGTTCACTCTGGTCCTGAGAGCAATCCCGAAGTGGCTCTGCGTGGGGTGCAGTATCCGCCCCTGGGCTGGGAGTATGCATGACTAATAAACTGCTATGTATCCGGTCTGTCCAATGTCAGGTATTTTGTGTTCAGCCGTCTTGTACTTTTAGGCTTTGGGATCCCTCCCTCACCGACAGGGTGAACAGGTGGTGCTCACTACACCAGCTGAGGCCTGCCCTGTAAAAATAACCAGAAGCCTCAGGAGCTGAGTCCAAAAGTGGAACAGAAAGAGCACTCAAATCTGTTCAGTGCACCACTGCCCTTGCTTCTTCCTGCCATTGCGGGACACACAGAGGACAAATACTGGGTATCTTGAGTGACGCCCTTCCCCTCCATCCTCCTACTGACATCGCGGCGGCCCTCATGTTGGGCAGAAAACACAGCTCTGTCTCCACTCCATCACTTTCTCAGCTGTTGTCTCCCAGGGGCCCCCAGAGTTGGCTATATCTTGAAAGTAACCTGTGCCCAAACCAATCTTACAGAAGACCTTAGGTTTTTTTAGCGAGTCTAGTCTTCCCAGTTTCTGAAGGTTATTTAATTTCAGGATTATATTCCTCTCCCTAATACAGGCTTTAATCTTTGTCATTTTGTTTTAACCTAACTCATTCTCTAATTTAGACTCCTGTAGTATTAAAGTGGGATACTGGGCCCTTTCCTCCAAAAATGCCTTGAGTTTGTTATGCAAATTTATTAACTCTCCAAGTAGTGGCAAACATTGTATCTCAATCAAGGAGCTTTGGCTAAAGTAATACATTTTCAAACAAGCTCCAGCTCAAAGAGAGCCCAGTTACCTTACATTTGCTAGCTAAAACTGAACGCCATCTTCCTTCCACCAGGGGTAGTATCTGGAAGTTCGTTCACTGGACTAAAGCAACAGAAGCACAGATCTGTTCCATTACACACGGATAAAAGGAGGGAAGGTGGCATGGTGACAAAGACATCAGTCTTTCGAGTGGTGCTGTCTAAAGAAATAGAATGCAAGCTACAGATGTCATTTAAATTTTAAATTAAAGTAGCAACATTTCCTAAAAAGAAAACAGATACAACTTATAAATACATATTAACCCAATTTACACAAAATATGACTTTTCACATATAACCAACAATAGTTTAGCATTCTTTTTATAGTAAGTCTTTAAAATGCAGTGTTTATTTTACACTTAGATTCACAGCACATTGTATTTTGGACTTGCCCCATTTTAAGTGCTCAGTAGGCATGTGAGACTAGCATCAGTCACCTTGCACAGTGCACTCATTTCTAGAGAGGAAATGCCCGAACTCTCTTCTCAGCTCCATCACTTATCGGCAGTGTAACCGTGAGCAAGTTACCCCAACTCTCTGTGATTAGTTTCCTTATGTGCAAGGTAGGATGATAATAATAGTTCCTACCTGAGGCGGATCCTGGCCAGCAGGATCCATGTGTCATGGCTGCAAGAGACAAATTCACACAGACTACAGAAGTCCTGTGGAGAAAAAGGGACGGTTGGCCGCTCCCTAAGAGAGAGAAAAGACAAGAGGCCCAGAGGCCCCGGCCCCTGCCTGGACAAGCTTTCATTGCTTTTCTGGGTACATTACATTGAGAATGGTCCTCGTTTACCATGCACAGGTTCACTGTAGGTGAGTACCTTTTACAGATAACAAAGGAAAGAATGTTGCTAATTATGTCAAAGAGAAGGGTATTACAGATCAAGGGGAAAAGTGGTCGAACCGGTTATACTCCATACTTGGGAGGTTTAGCACAGACTTTAGGAAGTTACAGTAAGCACTTGCTGCCTCATTTCAGGGTGAGGGAGTGTTAGCAAAAGCAAGTCTCGTAGCAGCCTAGGTATAATGCAGGCCTGATTCCCCATAGGAGAACCTATCCGTGGACGTGGTTCCTGTGTGCTGGGACCTCGCTCCCTACTGGCCTTTCCAAGTGGGAGCTGGGCTACATTCCCACGCCACGTGAAACAGTCCCCTACACCTACCTCAAATGGTTACCAGGATTAAATGAGTTAGTATTTCACAATACAGAACAGTGCCAGGCATATTCAAATTTAATAAGAATTAGTGAATGCTATTAGTCAGAACCAAGGCCAAAACTTCAGTTTCTTTTTTTTCTTTCTGATTCAGACTTTTTTCCATTACTGTGTGCAAGTCGGCACTGTTCGATTTGCAGTTAGCACTGGAGAAGTTGTAGACCACAGGGGCACTTGCCTCTTGATGGATTTAACTTCCCCAACAAATGAGCCTTTAACCTGATTAGGCCAGTCTGATGTGTTTTCTTCTATTTCTACATCACCTCTTTGACTTTCTTGTGATACTTCTTTTACCACCCATCTTTTCTTCCCCTCCTCACTTGTTTTTGACCAGTTAATTATGTGGCCTTGGTCAAGTTACTCGATCTCTCTGGAACTCAGTTTCCTCATTTGTAAAATGGAGATCAGGAAAACTTGCTCTGGGGGTTTCTGTGATATTCAGTGACATGCGTGACACAGTAAAGCACCTATTCAGTGCTGGCCCTCGGTGTAGGAAATTTAAGGTAAATTTACATCTGCCTCCAGAAGTATGGTCTTTCCTTTCTCTTCAAGCCCCTTATCATACAATTGTAATAAATGCTTACGTAGAAACAAGGAGAACAAGAGCAATTTTATTGTGTCTGCTTACACCTGTGAAAGTAACACTCACACGAAACACAGAGACAGGCACAGTCATAGACACACCTGCACTCTCACAACCGAGTAGTTTGTTGAGGTCCCCTGTATTTGAGAAGAAAAGACACAATACAGATTATCAAATCAAGAGTTCTCCTTTCCCCCTGGCTGGTGTGGCCCAGTGGATTGAGCACTGGCTTGTGAAGCAAAGGGTCACCAGTTCAATGCCCAGTCAGGGCACATACCTGGCTTTCAGGCCAGGTCCCCGGTTGCATACACTTGAGAGGCAACTACACATTGATATTTCTCTCCCTCTCTTTCTCTTTCCCTTCCCCTCTCTCTAAAAATAAATAAATGAAATCTTAAAAAAAAAAAAAAGAGTCCTCCTTTCTTTGGCAGATGAGGTTAAGAGATTTCTACAGAAATTGATCATTTTCAAAGTCACACTGTCATTACTGACATGGTTATAAGCAGAAAACTGACCATCTGACAGTCAGTCCCTTTAGTGTTCCTTTGACCACTATTACATGGCCTCAGGGAAGAGTGCTATAAAAATATCCCTCTTGATTTTGTACTAATTATTTGACATCAATTAAGGAATTATCTCCTTATATATCTCCAAGTAAGTAAATATTTACTTGGGGATTTTAAAAATTTCGATGTTATAGTAAACTGAATAAAAAGGAAGTATGAAGGAACAAATACAAAAAGATTGTTTTCAACTTCAAGAAAAATGGTTTTTTTGGTATATATTAAGACTTTGAATAATTATTTCATATTAAATAAGTACATATGAAATACTTGGAGAAAGGAAGTATTATTCTGGCATTAAATATTCCAGTTCTAAGACTTTACATATCGAAAACAAAATTGAAACTGGTTAAAAACCCACTTGCAGTAGTCACTGCACACTTCTTTCCCAAACAGAGAAGCAAATCTCACAGTTTCCAAAGTGTGAACTCTGACAGCAACTAATGGGGCACACTGGCTTCCCAGTGAGACACGTAACTGTGCCTCTCTGTAATTGTCATTCTAATGGAGTCATACCTCTGCCTTATCAAAGCAAATTCCACATTACTTCAAACTTTGCCTTTAGCAGTACTGAAAGATTATGAAGAATTGGGTGATTCTTATCTCATAAATGAGGAAACCAAGCTACATGAGTATAATCATACATCTAGCATCACAACACTGATTTCAGACCCAAAAATAAAAGCTAGGGTTTTTTTTTTTTCTATGTTGTTCAGCTGGACTTCATTTCTGTTTGGTTTTTGCTTTTCCCATCATTCCGACTCTATGTCCAGTGAACAACTTTGCCTTATTACCTCCTGATAGAAAACTAGAATTCCCTATTTAACCAAACAAACCCTGATAATATTTTATTCAATATTGTCCTATCACCTTGATTTTTAACTTTAGGAAATACGCACATTAGTTTGCATTTTAATTTACATCAATGCTTTTTAAAATTTTAGCTATTTTCACATTCATTGTTATGAGGGTATACAGAAAGAAGTTTATAATGTTTATTGTACTTTAATTTTAAGAGAGAATGAGTGATACAGTACAAACTACCTTGTCACTGAAATCAGAAGACATGCATTTGATTTTCTTTGCCTGGGATTTTATTTGTGAAGTGGGGATATTAACTAATGTGCACAATGAAAATGCACAGACTTGCTTAGGCCAGTAGCTGCCATGTAGGAGAGACTCGAAACAGAGTATCCAAACCTGAAATATTTAGATCCTACTAAATACACTCAGTTTCAATTGGGAAACAGCAAATTGTGATTCTATCCCACTACCACTTACAGTAGCCAAACATTGTAAGTCCAGCTATATGCAAAGACTTGAATACATTTTTATACCCATAACTGAGAAATTTCAATGATTTTATCCATTAAATGAATTTATTGAAAACAGACAGTGAAGTTCTGGCATGCAAATCCTGTAATATCAGGATAGCTGTCTCTCTGGTAATTTGGAGATTGTATTTATTCATTAAACAGATATTTAGTGAGCACAAGCAATATGCTGGGCAATGGATAATATAGATAAGAGCTCTGCTATTAGAAGCCATCTGTATTAGATAGTATAGGTAAGGGCTCTACTATTAGAAGCTCTGCTATGAGTCTCTCCTACATGGCAGCCATTGCCCTAAGCAAGTCTATGCAGCAAAGCACACACGTGCATTGCTGACATTGCTCATCAACAGAAATATGTTCTGAGAAATGCATCATTAGGCAATCTCATCATTGTGGGAACATCATGCGCCTACACAAACCTAGACGGTACAGCCCACTGCACACCAAGGTTATATGGTAGAGCCTATTGCTCCTAGGCTACAAACCTGTACAATACAGCATGGTACTGTACTGAATACTGTAGGCAATTGTAGCGCAATGGTATTTGTGTATCTAACATATCTAAACATAGCAAAATACACTAAAGCTAAGCATAAAAGATATAAAATGGTATGCGTGTTCAGGGCACTTCCTATGAAGGAAGCAGAACCCGGAGTCACTGTGGATGAGTCTGAGAGTAGGAGTGAATGTGAAGGCGTAGGACATAACTACACACTTCTGTGGTCTTTTTAGACACTGCACATTTAGGATGCACTAAATTTACTTAAAAAATAACTAGCACAGTGTCGCACCATGACGTTAGGATAACTATGAGGGTAGGACCCTACAGCATCAGGATGGCTGCAACCTTTCCCCGGCTCCAATGTTCAGACTGAGAGTTGTCTGTGCAGTCCATTTGTGACTGAAACATTATGCAGCACACGACTATATGAAGATATCAGAATGCTCACTGGAAAACAAAAACAGAGCAATGAGACAGAAAAGGACTGAAGCCCTATTTCAGACTTGATAATCAAGGACAGATAGCTGAAGAGGTAAAATTTAAACTGAGAACTCAGTATCAAAAGAGCACCAGATCAAGAACTCAAGGCAAGGGTGTAGGTTCGATCTCTGGTCAGGGCACATACAAGAATCAACTAGTGAATGCATAAATAAGTAGAACAACATATTGATGTTTTTACTTTCTCCCTTCTTTTCTTTCTCTAAAATCAATACATTAAAAAGGACCCACGGACAAAGACAGTGGGAAGGAGGATTGAATGTGGGATGGGGGAGTGGTAGGTAGGTTAACAAAGAGTAATGGGGGAAAATGGGAACAACCATAATGGAACAACAATAAAAAAATAAAATAAAATAATCTCAAGGCAGACATTCCAGGCAGGGAGAACTGCAGGAGCAAAGTCGAAAGGCAGGGA
>PVKM010017565.1:0-25813 GCA_004027735.1 Carollia perspicillata
TATCTTCGGTTGCCACCAGTCTCCTTGGATAGAAATAACTCCCTTTCTACAGAGCGGCTGGTTTCTCCGGGAGGAGGGAGGGTCTGAACCTCGCGTGTAATTGCTTCTCTCGGGTAGTAGAGAAATCAGTCACCAAGTCACCCTTTGCTCTCCAGTGATGGTTGCCACCTCTCCTTTTCACAAGAAATAGAAAAGCAAATGAGTCAGCCTCTAGGACTCTTCAAGAATGGCACGCAATGCTCAAGCTAACCGCAGTCTCCCATGTAACTAGAGAGGTTTCAAAAAACAAAGCCTTTAGAAGCCCTTCTTCCAGAGATACAGGCACACATCTAGCTTCCTTCTTTTTCTATTTTATTTGCATTTCTAGAGCTCATTTAACTTTTTAAAAACACCAAAGTATGATTTTTAGTTTAATTAAAATAGCAGTGATAGAGTAGCCTGTGATCTTCTTCTTCAGGTAAGGTTCTGCATAATATGGCATAAATAGGAGGTATTTCAAATAGTAGAAGAGGTCTGGTGTGTTTATTCTAATTATTTGTCACTTCCTAGCCAACAGTATTAGAAATATCTTTTTGCTTATGCTGCATTGTTGGTTTCCTTTTGTTTCTGAGATACATTTTGTTTCAATCACTGTTTCCATAACTTGTATCATGTTTTCTCCTCTGTTGCTTTTGTAACTATATTTTTTCTAAAAATCATATTTTTTTGTTTTAAGTGCTTGGAATAACATGTACAATAAAATAAATCTTAAATAGGAGAAAAACAAAATATGTGGCTGAAAAATTCTAAATGAAACCCAAATCTAAACGGCTTTTTAAATCAGTTTTGTAGATAACACTTGTTTATAAAGGAGGTAGTCATTTATGTGGTGGGAGGGGAAAAAAGATCTGGGTTCCTTTGAACTTTTATTATTGTCCCTGCATATCTCTCCTCTAGAAAAAAAAAAGTAAAACAATAGCATTTTGAAATTATCTACTCACTGATCATCCTACTCCATAAACACTCTCTGTTGATGGCGAGAAAGCAGTGTATTATCCTCAGACCAGGCAGCGGAAAGCTGCTGGGGATGAGGACTTCGGGCAGTAGAGTTACAGCTGGTTCGGAAGTAAACTCTGAGATTAGAGAAACTGATTTAGCCCAATACACAGGATAGACAAAGTCAACTATTTGGCTGCAGCATCCATTTTTTAAAAAATAGATGTTTCAGATGAACAGCAGAACTTGAGTCAGAATGTTTATTTTCGTCTATGTATTCACATTCTTTGTAATCATGCAGATGCTTGGATTATAGAGCGTCACGTTGATGTATTTAAGTTAATCAATAGCCATGATAAAAAATGTTATAAGATTATAAGAAACGGCACACTAGGCCAGACCTATGATCCACCCACCATAACACTTTCTGCTTCAGACTAATTCAGGGGTACTACGCGTAGTGGCCTGGTGGTTGCCTTCCTGAAAACTTCTAAATTTAGGAAGAACTGATAAACAATGCCGTTAACAGTGCCTGACAAATATTTGACTTGGTAATGATTAATATTTCTTGAATAAGTGAATAAGCTAGAGTCAATCATCATATAATTATCTACATTCCCTTGAAGCCAATCTTAGTTTATGTTACCTACTGTACGAGACAAGTTTTTTAAGTGTCTCACATCTTAAAAATCACCTGTCTTCAACATCAAGAAAAGTGGGTTTATTTTTTTCCAACTCTGGTATTCTAGTATTTGATGAGATTTGTCTTCAAGCATAAAACAGAGAAATTATATACACCCAGGTTGATGTACTTCCTGCCTCAGCCGAACCCCAGTTTCACTCAGATGTGGAAGAATTCTGGCTTAGGTTATAAAAAACAAACCCATAAGAAAACAAACTGTTTACCAGCATATGTATAACATGGCCTACCTGAGGATAAATGTTAATTAATTATGAGTACTCCTTAACACCAGGGATGTAACAAGATTAACAGAAACAGATAAGAAAGAGAAGCATGATTTGTAAGTATTGCTGGCAGAAGGTTAATTGATCACAGCTGAGTGCTGTTATTGTGTGGTAATAATTTATTGCAAGAGACCCTAACAAGGCTTTTATAATATTTATTAATGGCCTGTGGAGGAGTCTGGAGGGACTAAAAGGGGAAGAAAGCAGAAGCTGATTCCTTCCGCCAACAGAATTTTTGACGGAGACACTCACTACTGTATTTCATAATTTCCAGGAACCAGAAATGGCTGAGTAGCCACATCTGTTGTGTGTATGGGAGTGAAGCATAGAAGACTTGCCATATATTTGTTACCGAGAATTTTGCTTATTTTGGGGGAACAGAAATGTAATTAAGAGTATAACTCCAGCTGTGGGGTTTTAATAAAGAAATACACCAGATAAAGCAGGACACAGTATTAGATCCTCAGGCTGAAATGCTCTACGTTTTGGCTGTAGAAGTTTGACCCCAGTGGGCTTCTGAAACAATGCTAGGTGTTTAAAAGAGGGCTTTAGGGTGACTTCCCTCCAGTTTTGAGTGTAGGAGTTTGGTCATGGGTTGAATATGTTTACGCTGAGTGTACCCAAAGAAAAACCAGCCTCCCATGTATTAAATTACAAAGGATAACAAGTAGCAGACTTTTGGAACTTTGGCGGGGAGGTCAAACTTTTAATTTTTGAAAGAGGGGCATATTCTGTGGGTAAGGAATCATTTTAGATTTGTATTCTTAAACCTATTCCACGCCAAAAAAAAAAGTCTGCATTGCTTTGAGAATGCATTGGTAAGAGAATTTTCTTCCTCTGCTTTGTCCTCAGTAAGGATACACTTTCAACAGTTTGAGGACATTAAGAGAATTACTTCAGGAAGTACTTCAAAATGCCTTGTATTGGCTTCAGGGGTATTCATTCCCCTGACTCCCTCCCTGTGGGTTTGCTTCATGCTGGCAGCCCTCTCTAGAGACAGCTTAGAGAGGGCTGCACAGCTCTCCTCTTTAGGGGTCTGGTAACTGTTCCCTTTCTTCTTCCTTTTGGAAATAAATACAAGCTTCGTTGTTACCAACCCCAGGCTACTGCACTGTCTCATGTAATGCCCTGTTACTAAGTATACCCCCCTTGAATTAGCATAATTTTGGCAAGCCATTCTTTTCCTTCTGGGATCCTGAAACATCACCTAATATCATGAAAGTATAAAAGAAGCATCTTCAGTGATAAGTAAGAATTTCATGCAGTCTGAGAGAGAGAGAGAGCAACAGCCCACTAATAAAATCATCCAACTTTTGATAGGGATTTGTACTCAAACCTGGTAGAATTTAGAGTGCAGAAAGTGGGCCGGGGGAGTGAGAGACACCAAGGTCTTCTTGCCCAATGGATCCCATTTCTTGGGAGTGGCTTGGTCCACTTCAAGTAGAGGTCTTACTCCTCTTTTTCCATGTAGAATCGTTGAAAACCAAACAGTTTCTTTAGGATTCTACCACGAAACCCCTCTACTTTCCATTGGTAATGTCATCATCTTCTCAGTGAAAGTTCTTTTTGATCTTCCTAAAGTTAATCTTCCTAGAGGTGTGAGATTGTTGCAGCATCCATGAACTACTACTCCCTTGTGAATTTAGAATCAACGTCATAAAATTTTCAAGTTGCAAATGTTTGAAACCATAGAGTACAACTTCCTACTTTGCATGGAAGAAACTGAGGTCTCTAAGCAGATGGTGAAGACTCTTATGCAAAGCCCCATAGATAGTGGTCACTGTGAGTGTCAGATCCTGTGAAACCCTCAGCCCTGTGTTTCCCTTGTCTACTCCTTCTGTCCAGAAACTCTAGGCTTGATGCATGCCACTATTCAGATTAGAGGGCTGAGGAGGAACAGCCTCTGCGGGAGTTTTGTAGACATAATGAGAAGAGAACAATACAAAAAAGCAAAAATGGTTTGAACTCCTGTGGGAATTTTTTGAGGAATGCTTTGAGGACTGTATTTTACCAAGAATCCTACAACAATTCAGCCACCAAAAATTCCCGCCATTTTTTAAAAAATAGGGAAGATATTTTCAGCAAATAGTTAAGGGCCAGGGTCATGCATGAGGCAGGTAGCCCAGGAAAGCAGCTCACTTCCTCCCTCTGATTTGCTTTAGTCATGCACAGTAAGGGAGGGCCCCAGAGTGGCTCACAAGGCTGGTAGGTGCTGGAGGGGTGAGCTAGGTTCAAGCTTCCACCAGTTCCTGGGAATAATCTTCTGAGTGGAGCCAGTAAATCAGCAAATGTAGGTTTGCTATTATTGCTTGGATCGCAGGATTATTCACTGCAGTTAAAATTTATTCTTAATGTGATGTGGCTGGGCTCTAACACCAATATTTTATTTTTAAATGTTGCAACCTCATAGGTAGAATATACCTGTGACCACTTCAGTAAAAGTGATGCTTTCTTAACCATTTGAAATAAAAATAGAGGACACTAAAATGATAGTCTTGTCAGTTTATCTCTTTTTAGTCTTCATTTTGTAGGGTTTTTTTAATGTATAAATCTCTACTAACTTCAAACAGGAGGTCTTGAGATTTGATGAGCTATTGGAAGTGGGTGGGAAAAGTACGGGACAGCCACTCTTAGAAATTTGCATGTTTGGAGGGACAACCTTTCATACAGTGTATCAGTTTCTTAGGACGGCTCTAACAAAGTACAAACACCCTGGGTGGCTTAGAACAACAGAAATGTGTTGTTTCTCAGTTCTGGAGGCCAGAACTCTGAAAGCAAGGTGTCAGCAAAGGCCATGATCCCCTGAAGTCTCTAGAGAAAGATCTGATCTTGACCTCTCTCCGAATTTGTGGTAGCTTCAGCATCTCTTGGCTTTTAGATGGCCATCTTTTTATATCATGTAGATGCTGTACCCTTAAGATATTAGGGGTTAGGACTTCAACACAGCTTTTTGAGAGGATGCAAGTCAAACCCATAACAATGCAGTCTGTTGAAACTGTGAATGAAATCGCTACTCAGGGCTTCTGAGCTACACAGAACCAAACGTTCAGATTAGTATTTTACATCAGCTCACCCAGGGTCCACCTCGGTTTGGTGTGCTGCTTACCACAAGGGAAGGTACAACTGGGCTTCTTAAAGTAGTGTTCTTGAGGTGTGTGCTCGTGGGGCTTGCTGTTTTCTCTCTGCTCTTTCTGAGCCCCAATGTGTAAGCGAGACACTGTTAAAAAAGTAATGACGATGGCATGCAAGTCTTGCACCCTAAGTCATAACATTGTGGCTTCAGGCAGAGCTGTACAATTTAAAAAATCACAAAATGAAAATGATTGCACATTTTGGGAAATTTGGTTTCAAACTAGACAACTTTGTGTTTTGTATTTATTATACATATAATCTAACCCAAGGTTGCTAATGATTTTTTTCTTTTGGGTAAAGCATTTTTTCACTAAAAATTACGTAATAATTATGATAAAGGCAATTCCTAATTATAGATCTTCTAACTCTGTGAGAATTGGGTCCAACATTTCAAAAACCATTTTATATGGTTAAATATAAAAGGTACAAAAGTTATAGGAACTCTGAAGGTATTTTTATTTATTTATCTATACTCAAATGTATGAACATATTTGGTTTTCTGGATTGTAAAGTCAGGAGCATGTGAATTTTCAAAATGATACAAATGTCTCATAGTTAAAACTCTGCTTATCAATTTATAATTATCACCCAAGCAGCCACTACTACTTTTACTGCTACCAGTGCCGATCCTATTACCACTAACAGTGACAGCTAATGTTGACTGAGCCCGTACTCTGTGCCAGGCGTTGATCCAAGTGCCTTGCCATTTTGACTAATTTCACTCCACAACCATTCAGTGAAGTCGATGCTATTATCTACAATTAAAGAAATTGAGGCACAGAGCCTAAAGTTACACAGTAACTAGCAGAATCAGAATTCAAAAGTTGCACTCACAGCTTCCACTCTTAGTCACTAAAAAAAAACCTTCTAGGGCAATACATTCCAAAATATGTGACCAGAACACAAATTTTATTAAAAGCTCCTGGGAAAAAAAGGGAAAAACTTTATATAGTCAAGTTCATTTGGGAACTACTGCAAACTATAATTCCTTTGTGTAGACTCATATGTTTGTTATATTAAAAGTTGTGAGAATTTTCCCAGAAAAGAAACCTGTATAATAGAATACAAAATTCAAATTTTAGCTAAGCATTAAAACAAAATAAATGCAGATCCCAAGTGAGTGGCTAAGTCACTATGTGCAGACTATACCAGCACACTCTCTGGAAACCTCGTCTACAGCTCAGACCCTTTCAGAGAACAGGGAGCTTTGCTGAGATTTTCTTAGGGGAGACTGGCAGCTGCGCTCAGGGGCCACAGACTTTTCCACCTGGGAAAGTTGTTAGACCAAGCCCAGTCAGCAAGGGCTTTAGTGGGACTACTTAAAGAGCTTACTGCATGGTCCCATGTGTCAGGGACAGTGAAGACTGAAGTTGGTTCCCTCCTGGGATATGTAGAAGCAAAAGTTGGCTTACTAGTACTTTGGTGGGCAGTGTAGGAGCTTGCTTCTCATTGCTCTGTGTGGACAAGGGTAGGCTGTAAGGGGTGAAGCTGATGGGGAGCCTCTTAGTTGATGGTCTAGGGGCTAAAGGGTGGTGAACATCCCAGGGGAATGAGGGGTATCACTCAAGCCTTGAGAGTTAATGCTGGAGAGGTCCCCTATGACAGAATGTTCAAAGGACCCTTAAACTTGGCCCGTAAAAGTCACTTCATCATCTACTATGCCCAAAGAACATGAAGTCTCTCAGCGAAGTAAGGGCTGTCAATCCCCTTATCTCTTTTCCTTGATAGATAAAATGCAACGTGCTCAGTTAAACTGAATTTCAGATGCACAGTGAACACTTTTTATTATTAGTATATCCCATGCAATACTTGAAACACACTTATGTTTAAAATCATTTGCCGTTTGTCTGAAATTCAAATTTAACCAAGCATTCTAAATGTGTCACCTTTCCCCCCACCCCCTCTCTCGGAGCAACTGGTGTGTAGGTGACATTCTTCTGTTTTCTGGATGAATGTTTTCAGAGTTAAAGCTCTTCCCAGAGAAAAAGTAGAAAAGTTAACAGACCTGTCAAGCTCTTCAGGCAGGAGCAGGGAACGATTGCAATGCTGAAAAAATTTGAAAAGGATTGGATGGGAGTAAAAAATAAAAACGATATTTTGAGTACACCACAAATGTCCTCTGTTAGATAATCCAGATATGCCTGTTTGACTTTGTTTGTTGCACTGTTCATTTCCAGGACCATAAAGGGGCTGACTTCTCTCTTGAACTTGTGCTTTTCAGAACACATTTGGAAAATGCTGTTCTGTTTTATAACTTTGTGGTCTGGTTAACTATAGGGATGTACTGGAGAGCTTCAGCAAAACTTTGCTGGAGGACCAGTGTATAAATATATGAGGTCTTATGAGGTTTCCAGTAAAAGAAAACCCAACTCGAATGAGCTCACACAAGAGAAGTGCTTAGGTATAGGTGACTGGAAAGTCTAGATGCAGGGAGGACTTCAGGGTTAGTTGGTCCTGAGGTTCAGCCCATCAGCAAGGACCCACTTATTTGTTTTGTTTTATTTTTCTGTCTTATCTCTTTACTGTTGACAATGTTAATTTTATTCCAAGACTGGCTCCCTTGATGTAATAAGATGGTTGCCTGTTTCCATAGCACCTAGTGGGGGAGAGAGCAATGCTCTCCCAGCATTCCAAACGGCCTGATTGGATGCTTCATGCTCACTTGTGGTTACTGTGGCTGGAAATGGGAGGCCCTGAAGACTTAAATATACCAAAGCTTCTTCATGGGGCGAGAGGGGATTCAACTCTTACCAAAACACATGAGCTGTGTGGTGAAGAACAGGTAGATAATTGCCTGTGGGTGGAAGTACAGTGTAAGAATGGATTCTGGGTTGATCAGCAAATGTCCAGCACAGCTGGGAATTGAAGTTTCTGTCATTAACTGCATGGAGGGATAATACCCAAAGCTATTTAACAACCTGCACCAGCATGGTAACCAATCGATAGGAAAGGACACAGTTTTCAGTACAGGAACCTGGCTCCCAAAGGCCTCTTGCTTGCAAAATGTTGACCGTATAGTTGCTTGATGTTTAAGTGTCCAGGAACTTGTAAGGAAGGTAAGAGAAGGCTACAACAGGTGGGCACTCAGAGGACTCAGGTTGACTCAGCTATCTTCAGATTGACTACATACCAGCTGGAAGAGTAATATATCATTATCATAATAAGGTTTATACTGTACCCATGTGCAACAGCCTAGTGGATTAAAAAAATATTTTTTCCTTCTGAATAAGACTCTTCACTTAACTTTCTGATTTGAAAAATGGGTGGGTTAAATTAGATGATTTTACAATTCCTTTGACAGCAATGTTTGTGTTGTATTCCATTAAAATTTATGTATATAAGCTGTAATTCTATCATGCACATTGTGATATATCTGCATTAAATAGAATATTGTACAGTTTTTATGAATTTTAAAATGTAGTCAATCAAGTTTTCATTTGATTGACCAAATTTTCATTTGAAATTTGGCATGTCAAATTTAATAGAATTTAAGTCTGAATATAACCGGATTCTTTTTAAAAAAATCTTCATCCAAGAATTTTCTTTCATTGCTTTTAGAGAGAGAGAGGAAAGAAGAGAGAGAAACATCTATTGATTACTTCCCAGATTCATTGGGACAGGGGATCAAACCTGCAACCCAGGCATATGTCTGACCGGGAATCAAATCTGCAACTTCTAGCTATAGAATGATGCTCCAACCAACTGAGACACACTGGTCAGGACTTAACTAGATCTTTACAATTGAACATTTCAAATACATTATTTTGAAGACGACTAGGGGCTTATAGTTGTTACTTTCTGTGTTTTGCAGTAAAACAAAGGATGATACAACCATTTAACTTGTAAAAAAAACATTAATGCTGTTTTGACCTTAAGGAAAAGTAGGGAGGCACAAAAACAAAAATGGCTAAAGAAAAATTGGAGTTAAAATGGCAGCTATGCATTCATCTGAAGATGGTTCAAGTGGCTGAAGTAATCAGTCACAGCAGCCACTATTGGCAGGGTTACCCAAGGGTGGAGGGATGATGGGGTTGGGTTAGTGGCCGCAGGTGGTTTCCCTCTCCCACTGAGGGAGTGCCCTCAAAGGGCAGAGCTGAAGCACAGTTAGAGAACACGTGTTTGATCCAGGGCTTTGCCTGTCTGCTTCAACACTCCCTGAGAAGCCTTCCCAACCTCTTAACTTCGTGGAGGACTAGTCAACTTAGATATGAAATACCACAGGGGAGGACATTTTTTCCTAAAACAAATGGAAAGTCAGCAACAATGATGATGCTGTTTCCTAACCCCACCCTCTTCCCCCAGCCCCCAAAGAAAGTTGATTATTCAAGTGGGCAGTGTTGTAGGCACCAGAATTATAGGCAAGAGAGAATAATATATTAAAGATAGAGATATGTATCTCTATCTTTTTTTTCTACATAAAGAGATGCATGAAATGTTTGTGATAATTTGAATTTGGGGTCGCTCTGGAGCTTTTTGGACATCTGTAGATCTATCCAATATTTATACATTTTTTTTGCACATTAAGTCATCAGAAATGTCAAAGCCAAGAACAGCTTTGACTTTCAGAGAGAGAAGTTCTTGTCTACAACTAGCACTTTCTCCTATCTTCAGAGCAAAATCGTGGCTTTGTAGGTCCTTAAGTCCCTCCCTCCTTCTTTAGATATAATTTCTGATAATTATATGTATACACACATCTGTGTTAATTAACTTAACTGAAAAACTCTACTTAGAGACTTCTAAGGATAGACATAGAGCCACAGAGAGAGAAACTTAACATCTTATCCCTTTAAAGGTATTTCCTGTTATAGCACTAGCTAGAACTAGATAACTAAATGTATAATACTTTGAATAAAAATAGCTCTCAAATATAATTTATAAAATTTGCAGCCCAGAGGATAAAATAAATTTAGGAACCTGGAATGAGAACACTGGTTCCTTGGGTCTGCATGTTTGGATATATAATAGTATGGCTGATATACAAGGTCTGTCAGGAAAAATTCCCACCATTGTTAATACAATGAGAACAGATTGGGCGACATTGGTGTCACCTGGCAGCCAAAGAGAGTGAACTGGTTGCACACATGTGAACAATGACAACTTCACTGTACTAGTCAGGGGGGCAGGTAGATGCCTTTGAGTGAGCATGTGTACTTTGTGGCTGTCACATTCAAAATGACTGAGTGAATAAAGCAATGAATCTGCATCAGACTTTGAGTTAAGCTTGAATATTCCTTTGTGGAAACTATTTAGACGATTCAGAAGTCTGCAGCTGTGGGCAACTGGTGATTGACAGCTTCATCATGACAATGTGCCTGATCATGCATCATGTCTCATGCAGACTTTTTTGGTGAAACTTCAAATCACCCAGGTGACTCAGCTCCCTTATAGCCCAGATTTGGTGCCCTGTGACTTCTGGCTTTTTCCAAAACTAAAATCACCTTTGAAAGGGAAAAGATTTTAGATTGTTGATGAGATTCAGAAAAATACAATAGGGTAGGTGATAACGATGGGGAGAACTGTGTGAAATCCTAAGGTACCTACTTTGATGGAGACTAAGGAGGCATCATTGTCCTATATACAATGTTTCTTGTATCTTCTTTAATAAATGTCTCTATTTTTTTTTCATATTACATGGATGGATACTTTCTGGACAGACCTCGTATAACCTTTTATATAGTTTATATATACTCCAGTTACAACTTCATAAATCTTAAATTTCCATAATTAAATTACTTTAGATTAAAAATTGTTTTTAAAATATGTAAAGTGACAAAGACTTTACTAGTGGTTTGTCTTTACGGTTTCCAAGTCAATTTTTCTTCTGATTCAAAAGCTTTTGTGTTTTCCATTGTATCATACTTGGTTTTTTTACTCCATTATTTTAAGGCATTCTTATTTTAGTTTTCAGGGAAGAGGGAGAAAGATTGAAAATAGTAGAAAGTTATAAATAGATAAAACTCTCATGATAACTACAATATTAGTCACCACTATAGTACTAAATTATGACTTATTACCTAAAGTGTCATTGAGGACTTCTTTTTTTTTAGATCTTATTTATTTATTTTTAGAGAGAGAGGAAAGGAGGGAGAATGAGAGGGAGAGAAACATTGACTGGTTGGGACCTGGCCTGCAACCCAGGAATGTGCCCTGACAGGGAATCAAACCGGTGACCCTTTCTGTTCATGTAATGTTGTCCAACCATCTGAATCACATCATTCAGGGTGAGGACTTTTCTTAAACCAGCTAATCAAGATACTTCTCAGAGGCACATTTTTACAATTCTCTGCTTAATATATGACTGTAGCAGAATGAAAATACATAAAACACTTATTATTCCACCATATAGCTTGTTCCATCTTTGACATACCAAAGGAAAAAGTCTTCAGACATCCTCAAAACTAGAAAACTTTTTGGGTAAATTCAAGTGAAAGAGAAAAACATTAAAAGTCAATATTTTTTGTTATATGATTGCTCAGATTAAAAACTCACTACTTTTATTTCATAAAATTTTCACTTGGAAATAATCTGTACTTTTCTAGAAATAGTATTATTTGTATATATTTTAGATATAGCATTTGGAATAAATGGTAAAACTCAGAGTCAACTATTATCCTATCCAACCTGTTCTAATTTGTACTTAATTGAAAGTTGAAATATTTAAAGATAAGGTAAAACTGTATCTATATATACAAACCAGAGTGAGCTTGGAATTAATGAACAAACTAATGTACTGCAAATAAATTGGACGCTTTGAACCAATAACTTTCGGCTTTCAAATAAAATTTAATTTTTAATTGGATAAAGCTTTTTCCAAAATTAAGTCATTCCAAAATTATGGATATAAATTTAAAATTGAACATGGCATTAAAGAAATTCCTATTTTGACTTTAGAGGATAAGACAAAATTATACTGAAATATTAATAGGTGTTTTATGTCACATGTGACATTTATTTTGGCATCCTTTACCTGAAGGTTTAAAAAAGAAAGACATCTGCATTATAGAGAATGTAAAGCATTCATAACATATTATGAAAATAAATTAAAATTAAAGGTGAATTTTTCCTTGGTTCTACTACTTAAAAACAACTGTTGTTAACATTTCATTGTACTCCCTAAATAAAGCAAGCTGGTGTTAAAAAATAAACAACAGATTTAATACTCAAAGAGCAAGCTCTCTTATTCTTAAAAATGCTTTCCTTTTCTCCTTGAATGTGAGTCAGTAATTATTAACCTATTAATATTTTACTTCATTACAATCTTAACTCCCCCTCCTGAAAACACTACATGGAAAATATTATTTCTTATTTACAGTAAGCTTAAATCAAGTTTTTACTTTATGTTTTGAACAGCTTATAATGTTTCCAATTTGAGAAACACCTATGTTTCTTAAAACTACTTTTGGGGTTTTCTCTTAAAATTAAGAAGTCATTTATACAAATATACCTTCTGAAAAGTATAAACAAAGTTCCCAAAAGTAATCTATTGGATTTCTTTTGCACACAATGCAGCTTCTTTTTCATAACGAACAGAATTTCATAAGAAAGATGGTGGATGTTTAACTTTCTGATATCAGTTTATGTTGCATACTCCGTAGGCATTAGATTACTTTTTCTTCTTGCTGTAGGTATGTTATAAGAAATCCGAATTCTGTGACTAGAAAAAATTTCAGGGATAAAGAAAACGAGACTACAATTTTTACTTATGCTTTAAAAAAAAAAGTGTTCCTGCAAGGGCCACTGTGACAGGTGCTGCTACCCTTTATTGTGGGATTGGGTGTGAGAGAAGAGAAACAGAAAACTCTCTGTTTCTCTCATGAAACGCACATTTGATTTTCTAGATAAAGATCTGTAGTGACCACTGGAAGAAACAGAAGATACCATTTCTGATAGATCACAAGTAAGAGGTCATGTTATAAGGAAATATGTTACAAGAAAACACTTTTCTTTAGAAAAAAATTATATTTTCAGCAAAATGGACTTTCTCCTCTCTCAAGCAATGCCAACTTTATGTTAGTCATGAATAAGTAAAGGGTTTGATGATTTGAGATATTGCCTTTAGAAAAAAATAATATAGTTTGAATTTGTGAAGCCATTGAGAGAGAGAGAGAAAAAAAAAACTAAATCAAGGAAAGGTTGTGGTGTTAACAATCTATTAAAGACTCTTGGAATCATGGTAAAGTGAAAAAAGCATGAGCTTTGGAATTACATAGATTTTGGTTTAATTGACATCAGAGTAGAATTTGTAGTTCAGTTCATGAAGAAGTATGTGAAATCTGATTTGTTTGAATCCTTCTTTTTTTCACCTAGAAAGTTGTTTCTTAACTATAATTTATCAAGTTTTTAATATGTACCAGATACTGTGTCAAATTACTTGTATTCTCACTTCAGTTAATCAGAGCCGTCACTACCTAAGCTATAACTGCTCCCATTTCATAGAGAGAAATAGACTCAGCAAAGTAAATCTATTCAGGTCTGTGGTCTTTAGCCACAATGCTACACTACCCACACAGTGGTACAGCTACATCATGCTGAATATTATAAACAAATGATTTAAGCATTTTATGTGACAGTGTTTGAATTATCTGTGTTCTTTTCAGACAGTGCTAGTAAAAGAATATTAACTGGTGTAGTGTTTTTCATAGTCTTTATATAGTTTATCTTCCAATTAACTATTTGACCCACAATATTGTTCTGACTTCTTCCCAAAAGTCATATCATATAGGCTTGGAGTTTGTGAAAAGATGTAATAGCTGGAGGAACTTTTAACTATCACATGTTTATAACTAGCAATAACTATTTTTATTACAAATCATACTGGATTTACATTAAGAAAAGTCTTCCATTGAAATAGGGAATCAATGTCACAGAGAGAAAGAGCTGAATAGGAATGAAGTAAAAGTCACTGCTTCACTTATTTCTCTAATCATAATATAGCTAGAATCACCTAAAAAGTCAAATTATGTGTCTGTCTGGTTTTTCTAACACTACTTATTATAGACGATGTCATTTCTCTACTGTATATTCTTGCCTTTTTTGTCATAGAGTAATTGACTATGTGAGCAAGGGTTGATTTCTGGGCTCTTTATTCTGTTCCATTGATTTTTGTGTCTGTTTTTATGCCAGTACCATGATGTTTTGATTACTATAGTTTTGTAATATAGTTTGAAGTCCAGGCACATGCTACCTCCAACTTTGTTCTTCTTTCTCAAGATCACCATCACTATTTGAGGTCTGTTGTGGTTCGGTATAAATTTTAGGATTACTTTTTCCAATTCTGAGAAGAATGTCATTGGTATTTTGATAGGCATTGCATTAAATCTGTAGATTGATTTTAGGTAGTATAGGCATTTTAATGGTATTAATCCTTCTGATCCATGAGTATAGTATACCTTTCCATTTATTTGTGTCCTCTGCAATTTTTTTCTTCAGTGTCTTCATTTTTAGTATACAGGTCTTTCACTTCCTTGGTTAAATTTATTCCTAGGTGTTTTATTCTTTTCAATACTATTGCAAACAGGATTGTTTTCATAATTCCTCCTTCCTGGACTTCAAACTACATTACAAAACTATAGTAATCAAAACATCATGGTACTGGCATAAAACCAGACAGACACATAATTTGACTTTTTAGGTGATTCTAGCTATATTATGATTAGAGAAATAAGTGAAGCAGTGACTTTTATTTCATTCCTATTCAGCTCTTTCTCTCTGTGACATCGATTCCCTATTTCAGTGGAAGACTTTTCTTAATGTAAATCCAGTATGATTTGCAATAAAAAATAGTGTATGAAAATAAATACGATGAATTTTTGTATATTAATTTCATATGCTGCTACTTTACTAAATTCATTTTTTTACAACAGAATGGACTTAGAGGGTATTATGCTAAGTGAAATAAATCACACAGAGAAAGACAAAAATAATTTCACTTATATGTGAAATCTAAAAAAAAATGAAACAAATAAAACAGAAACAGATTCATAGAAACAGAGATCAAACTGATGGTTGTCAGAGGGGAGAGGCATGGGGGGAATGGGTGAAAAATGTGAAGAGGATTGTAGTCAGTAATATCAGGGCTTCAAGCAGTGACAGATGGCTCCTGGACTTAGTGTGCTGATCACATTGCAAAGTGCATGTGTTGAATCACTGTGCTGTGTAACTGAAACTAAGATAATGCGGAGTACCCAGTATACTTAAATTTTGATATAAAGTTAAAGGGGAATGGCAAGATTAGTGTTCCTAAACGAAGTATTACTGGTGTAGATTTCTAGACCCCTGTAGTTACAACAAAACAAAAGCGAAAGAAGAAAAAGTACAAAACTTGAATATTTAACATTTGTAAAAGTTTTCCATTTTAATTTTATCCAGTGGCATGGTATTTCTAGCATGTTCAGTTTAGTTCAACAATCACGTGCGCCTGATCTGAAATAAGGACCCGAACAAGCAGAGGTGAAGACTTGGCTCCGCCCCTCCCCACCAGGAAGCCCTCTCCCTAGTCCACCAGGTGACTCCAGGAGGCTGCCCAGTTGTGGTGCTACGGAAGGACCCAGGGAGATGGACTCATGCTTGAATGCTGCAGCAGTCAGCCCCTCATGATCATTTAAAATGTACAACAGTGTTAAAATTGCTGCTTTTAAGGGATCAGATACTTGTGCAGGTAATAGAAAGGCCACCCTAAAAAGAATCAGAAGATTATGAAAAGGCTGAGGGCCGGTGTAGGGGTTCTACTTACTCAGAAATCAGAAACACAGTACAACAAAGAATTGGTGGACTTTATGACTCAGAAGTGATGTTTTGCAACGAATTTACTTTAGTTCTTATTTTTTTTTCTTACATAATTAGTGCATGTTCTTTTTGGAAAATACAGGTAATAATAAAAAAACTTGTAACCTCACTATCTAGTGATGAACATTTTATTCTTGCGTAAATGAAATAGTCATAAATGTGATTATCCTATAGATACTGATTTGTAGCCTTTTCTTTGACTTAATTTCATTTAATATATTATGAATATTTTTCCCCATCAATACATGGTACCATATTTTTAAGGCTGCCTAGTCTTCTATTGTAAAGATGTATACGAACGTTAATTTATTCAGTCAATTTTCTATTAGAAGACAATTAGAAGACATTGTTTTTACTTTTCTACTTTTGCAAACAGTGCTGCAATATAATTGTATGTACATGTACCTTTGCATGTGGCCATAATTACATTCCAGGATAAAATCCTAGAAGTAAAATTGCTTTTTAAATATATTCTAAATTCCTCTAAAAAGCTTAATAAAGTTACAGTCAATAGTCTGAGAAATCTCTCCCAGGCTACACACCTTCTATCCTGGTCAATCTTAGTAGTTAATGTTTAAATCTTTGGCAGTCTAATAAGTAAAGCTTATTTTTGTTATTTTAATTTAGCCATCTTTATTATTGATTGTACTAAATATTTTCGTAAGTTTATTGGCAGTTATTTTTTTTTTAAAGTATAGGAGTGAAGTTACTGTGATCTGAGACCGTGAGCACTATGTCATGCACTACTGCACTGGCTTTTCTCAGTTCTTCCCTAATTTTCTGAATTTAAACTGTTTCTACTAATGCATATGAGTTATTGCATGTACACTTTTTTTCACTAGAGATAAAGTAGCCATTTCCATGTACCTTCCATTTCTCTGAGTCTATTTTTTTTTTTTTTTTTGCTTTAAACATGAAACCACAGGCCAAGTTTCATTTCTCATTTACCACTTCTCCACCTGAATTGTCAGTTTTGCTTTTGGTCTACACTGAGGGTAAGAGAGAGGGCACCACATTAAATCACTGTGGTGATTTGGGCTGGGTTCGAGTAGAGTTATGTACTTCGCATACCTTCTTTAGTTTGCTTGAAAATAAATTTAAACCTAATGCTGTTCAAGATGCATTCTTGTGTTTAAAATGATCTTTTACACCTAATAGTGTTTAAGGGCAACAGAAGAATTTTCATTTGGAGATGCCAATGTGGACTTTTCTTAAGGAACTGTGACCATGTTTAGGAAATAACCATATCAAAATAACAGTTACATGAAGTGACATGTATATGGACTAAGTATGGTCTTTTCCTTAAATATTGGAAAAGATCAAAGAAAGTGATTTGACTTGCAATTTTCTTTTTATCTATCAAGCTCTTCTTGGGTGTCAGTAATGCACTGTTTGATTCAAAAAACAAGTATCTATGGGGACTGTAAACTCAAAGAAGAAACAAGTTCCATGTTTACGTCATAAAATCCTGCAGTTTAATAGTGCCATACATATGTGGTGGGGAAAAGTAGGTTCACAGTTGTGAGTACACAAAACACATAGTTTCTTCTTGTATTACTTACTAATTACTGCATTGCTTTCCATACAAACGACTATAAGCCTGCTTTTGCCCCACCCTGTATAGTGGTTGATTGTAGAACCGGCTGTTTGTTCAACCTTTCTATAGGGAATTTTAATCCATTTGTACTTTTATTGTAATTGCTGATAGATATACTTATACTTATAAAATGTGCCATTTTATTTTATATTTTCTAATTCCTGTATTTTTCTTTGCTTTATTTTCTCCTTTCTTGTATTCTGTCTAACACTTTAGTCTGAATATTAGCAACAAGATTCAGTAGGTGCTGATCAGCTGCATTTGTGTACCATAGGATTTTGTATTTTCTGAGAGACTGCACTGTGCCTGCTTCAGAATCCATCGGGTATTTTTTTTTTTTTGCCTCTGAGCTCTTTTTTAAATTTAATCTTTATTGCATTTTTTTACTTTACCTTCCAGTTCCCTTATATCCCCTCCCCAACACTGTTGGGCACTCACCACACTGTGGTTCACATCCATGAGTCCTTTCTCCTTTTTGCTCAATCTCCCCCCACTAGCTGTCATCTGCTCTCCATCTATGAGTCTGTCCACATTTTCCTTGTCAGTTCAGTTTGTTAGATTCCACATATGAGTGAAATCATATGGTATTTGTCTTTCTCTGACTGGCTTATTTCACTTAGCATCATGGAATTCATCAGTTATAATGATAAATTTGTGGTTGTAGTATAGTGCATTGTGTATAACAGACACTTTGCCTTTACAGTTTGATGTTTGCAGTGTTGACTATTTTTAAGGAACTTTACAATCTATGGCATAAAAGGCATAAAATTAAACCATTGACATTGATGCAATGGGGGATGGGTGACTTAACTAGCTAGTCAGGCCAAACACTCCAGATTGACCTCTCAATTCTACTTTATTTTCTACACATCATGAAGGAGCTCTAAATTCGCCTAGAGTAAAACATATGCTATAATGGGGTTTGCAAATTTAAGGATTTGTCAAAGTTTTGCAATAGACAGTATTTAAATACTGTACTTAAATAGTTAATATATTTAAATACTTAAATACTGTCTATACTCTATAAGGAAAAGAACAGAGTTGCTTGCTAAAGACTCTGTCACAGACAATTTTTAAAATTAAAAATAGTCTTTAGTCACACATAAGTTTTAATGCATAATTTTTTTTTGATCTAAGAACATCACAAGAGTAGCTATATCTTCTGCCCTGATATATAAGAGCTAATAAAAGAGTGCTTTTGTAAAATATAGATCATAAAGTATTCTAACAAGGAGAACATTTTACATTTCATTTTGAACTAATAGTAAAATGGAATTTACATCTTTCTAATCAGAATTGATAAGAGCGAGCAGATAAAAATGTTAATATTTCCAATCAGTGTTGACAAACATTAAGTACTCATAGATGAAGCCTAACTCTCATTAACATGGGAGTGATAGGGAACTAGATAATGATTAAATCTTCTTAACTAGCAAATAAGAAAATCACTGAATAATATCAGATTGATGATATTCTTTGTTTGGTCTATAAAGCACTATAAAAATAATACGAACATTGTATCATAAATCCTTTTATTTTCAATCCTCACCCAATGCTATGTTTGTTGATCTTAGAGAGAGAGAAAAGAGGGGAGAGAGAAGCAATATCAAAGTGAGAGAGAAACATGAATTGGCCACCTCCCACATGCACCTCGGGAATTGAACCTGCAAACCTTTTGGTGTATGGAAGATACTCCAACCAACTGAGCCACCTGGCCAGGGCTCATAAATCCTTTAACTGGACTATGTGCATCAATTAAACACAACTCAACATATGCACATGTGAACAACTCAAAGAAGTTTCACTGTAATGTGTAGTGTCTTTGTATCTTAGAAATTTGTTACTCATATATGCATATAAACCAAGAATTTAAAAAGTATATATTTTATTTATTATACTGTTATAGTTGTCCCACTTCCCCCTCTTTATTCCCCCTACCCCTTGGTCCATGTTCATGGGTTGTACATATAAGTTCTTTGGCTTCTACATTTCCTATTCTATTCTTAACCTTCCCCTGTCTATTTTGTACTTACCATTTATGCTACTTATTTCCTGTACCTTTTCCCCGACTCCCCCCCGCCCTGCTGATAGCCCTCCATGTGATCTCCATTTCTGAGATTCTGTTCCTGTTCTAGTTGTTTGCTTAGTTGGTTTTGTTTTCTTTTTAGGTTTGATTATTCATAGTTATATGTTTGTTGTTATTTTACTGTTCATATTTTTCATCTTCTTTTTCTTAGATAAGTCCCTTTAACATTTTATATAATAAGGGCTTGTAAACCAAGAGTTTTTTAGTTTAATAATGTCTGCCAACTAATAGAACACTTCCCTCTCTCTACTTTTAGTTATTCCCTCCCTTTTCGATTAATAAATAATGGACATTTCATGTCAGTTTATATTTCATTATAATTTAACTTGTCATAAGAACCTTCACTTTAGTAACACTTTGATGTATTGGGTTTTTAAAGTAGGTTGTTGGGTTTTGTTTTTAATGCTGTAGGTTACTCTTAGGATACAATTCCCACTTATCAAATACATTTAGGAAATATTTCTCTATTAAGGAAATGACAAATAAAGCAAGAGACCAGTTATTCACCCTAGGGTGGATTTTTACATCTGCAGTATGAAATTGGGTCACGGGCACTGTTGTTTTTTCTTGTACACATATTGGTAAAGTCTGGTCAGAATTGTTTACTCACAGAACTGGCAAAAATAAAGAAGGTTGATGCAAAGAAAGGAACTTAAAATAAGAACAAGCTTTTGTAAAGGACAATCCAATCGACACCAGCTTCTGAAGAAGGCAAAGCCAAGTAACCACTTACACAGACTGTTATAGAGTTGTCCTCCTGCTTTTTCCCTGGGTGCTACTTCTCTCTCTCATCAGGCTGGAGGCATCATCTCGCTAGCAGGCTACACCCATGGCTGGTGCAGAAATACATATGTAATTCTTTTAACATTGTTTGACTTTTGTGAATGAGCTCTGCGGGAAAACTGAGGCTTACTGCTCTGTAACACACACATCTGACGAGTCATTTCTTACCTCTGAGATTACTAGGGGGGAAGGAATAGAGAATGATTTGAGGAGTCAAGATGAATCATAGAGAGAGATTTCTTTCACTCAGCTTACCATCATGCGGTGCATTTCTTCATCTACTTAAAAATTATCTTGTGACCCCTAGTAATAGTCTACTCTCAGTCACGCACATAGCTTCCTGTTCAGACTGTTTTTCTCACCCTGTGTCATTCTTACTCAGTGGTGATCTGACTTGTTAGAGTGGACAAATTAGGGTACTCCCAGGACTGCCAGGTTAGTTTTGCTCATTAAATATGGCCCAAATGGAGTATATGTGTGTTTTTGACTATGTGCACTTTGAGTCTATCTATTAAAATTAATTATAAGTTATCAAACAACATCTCTGGCTTTAATGGAGAGCTTTTCTGTGGTAAGTTAAAAAAATTGCTTGAGAACTGCTTGGGAGATTACTATTCTTTTGTATTCGTCAGTAACATTTTAGCAATAGCTTTGGACTGCTCAAACAAATGACAACAACTAATGTTAATTGGCAAGGATTTCCTTATAGACGGACTCTTACTAAATTTTATTTTCTTTTTCTAACTTTGGATGTAACCAAAAAGGCATGATTGTGTTAAGGTGTCAGGTAATTTTCTAGAATTTGTGGCAATGTGTGTTTATTTGTTCTATAATGACTTAACCAAAAGGTAGCCCTTAGAGTAGTTCAAGGTAGAAATCTTTAAAATTTATTAATATATTAATATGTCTATGTTTCTGGATATATTTTTATCTGCATATGTATTTAAATAGAATTTATTCATATTAAAAATATAGAAATACTATGGTTTAAAAATGTGCAAAATGAGACCTCATGAAATAATTTACAATAAAACTTTTAATGCTATTATAATGTAAATTACATTTCATACCAGAGGAATCCATGTATAACATAACATACCAACTTAAACAAGTTTTGAATTTCTTTCTATGAGAGTTATGCCATTTATAAAATTTTGTCTACTTTTCCTTCCATCTCTTTAGTACATTATGAATATAAAACACACCAAGATTTTTTATTATTGTTCAAGTACAGTTGTCTCCATTTTCACCCCACCACACCCCATACCCCACACCCTGGAACCTTCTCCACCCCCCACCCTGGAACCCATGCCCCTTGGCTTTGTTGGCTTTGTCCATACACCCAGATTTTTTAAAGGCATAAAACTAGGATGTATACTTAAAGTATTGAAAGGTACAATATATTTTTGATGTTATTTTAAATATTTCCAGCAAAAACTAAAAAGGGATGAAACAGAAGTTAGACATATTCTCAATATTTATTAAATGAGAGTGAGTGTTACTTGCTATTCTAGTTTGAAAATGTTTAAGCAACATTCAGTAATTAATAACAGAAACCCAACAGCTTTATATAATTTGTTACTCAATATTTTAAAAGACATTATATTTATTAATCTTATTCTTTTAAAAATATTTTATGTATCTATTTAGAGAGAAGGGAAGTTAGGGAGAAAGAGAGGGAGAGAAACATCACTGTGAGAGAGAAACATCGATTCTCTCATGAGTCCCAACTAGGGACCAGACTTGCAACCCAGGCATGTGCACTGACTGGGCACCAAATTGTGGCCCTTTGCTTTGTGGGACAATGCCAGCCAACTGAGCCATGCTGGACAGGGCTAGTCTTATAATATTCTTGAGAATTCTGTAGACATAGATGGTTGCAACTACATTTAAGTATGGAAGACTAAAATGATTTGACCACTGTTCCAAAATTAAGGTTGAAGTTAAACCTAATAATTCATGTTTTCTCTTTTCTAAAAAAGACCTTAGCTGAGCAATTGAGCTATTTTATTAAGGGTAGCATTTCTCAAAGACGGTGATTTTTGTGATTATTAATAGTGTTTTTGCTGATTTGTTCTAAAAAAGTTGAATGCCTTCTACCTTTCCTATTTTGTTTTCATCTAAACTTTGGAGATATATTTGTTTTGAATTTAGTTTTGGAGTATTCCAGGAAGCTTTATTTCTTATGATTTACACAGTCAATATTTCTATATCTATGGTAAACAATTAAAAGACTTAGAATACATTAATATGTACTAATAGAAATTAATAGAAAACAACATAGAATACTTAAATAAGGACATTATATTTTCATTTAATAAAAGTTTAATAGAAATTAACAAATTAACCAATTCATAAAGTCAAAAACTATATTTTCAACTTCTAAATGGATTATAAGGTAATAAGATACCTGATGGCTGAGATTTTTTTAATGCGGAAGATACATACATAGAATAAACTTGAATTACTTCATCTCTGAAAAAAATATAATCTTTCCCTGATTTTTAAACTTAATAGTTAGAAGTAAAACAGTAATTCATTTGGGTCAACAGTGAGTATAAAAACAACCCAGTTTCTCTTCAATCAAAAGATGTTTATGATAGCATGTTTGCTGCTGCAAAGCCTTTTGTAGTGACTGCTAATTAAGGTTTTACTCCAAAGTAATTGAAAGGAATATTAGGTACAAATAGACTAAAAAATATTTAATGGGCAAAGGAATTCAGGATAGTCTCTAATCTGCGTCTGGAAAAATGTATATGAAATACCAATATCACTTTGTCATGGATTTTTTAAATCTTTTTTACTTCAGCTGAATACAGAGCATCCTGCCTTCCTATATCACAGGATCAAATCTTGAAATTATATATATGAGCAAACGATGCTATAAGGAATGTGCAGCACTAACATTTTAATTAAAATACAAATCATAATCTGCACAAGGGTGCAGCTAAGCATCTGCTGACCTCCAATTATATTAGTAGTAACATTTTTATGTGATAACTTGATAACTGGGTAATTAAAAACATGTAATTAAAGCAGTCATATCCTAATTTATAAAGACAACAAAAGCAATAGAGCAGAGCAAAACCCCACTGAAAAATAGTTACTACACCATTATAATGAGATACATTTTTTTACCAATATATCTTGTAATAAAAATAAAGGTCAAACCTTGCCTTATACTTTCTTGTTAAAATACTTTAGAAGACCAGATGATAATGAAAGTCAAATCATAAACACAATACAAAATGATTTACCCCATGAGCTTTTTGCCAGTCTAAAGCTATTTTTGAATGTTATGGGTTGAAAGACAATATTGAAAGATGATAAAGAATTGCCACACGAGTTTTTAAAGAGTAAGGCCAGAGACTCGCTGCATTACCTGTGGATTACAGAGCACAGCTATGTTATAGTTTCTGCCTCCTGCATTGCCATCACATTTCTCACCAGATGAAAGTGGGCAGAGTCCTTTAAATGTTATCCACTCTGGAGCCCAGTATGAAGGGTGGTGTGGGGCAAGGTACCGTGGTTCTTGAGAGAGGAAAAGGCCTGAATGCACATTAAGAATCATGAAAACAGGCGCTAGTCCAAGCAGGAGCCTTTATCTCAGAGTTCAAGGACATATAGGAGCTGTATTTTGCCCAGTAAACTTGATTGGCAAAGGTCAAATAAGGCCATTCAGCTAAAAACAAAACAAAACCCAGCATATGGCCTAATTATATCCACAAACACAAGAACTTTTCAGTTGTCTCTTTAATAAAATTAACTCTACCTTACATTTGTGATGCACTATGAACACTCTTCGGCAATATTTTTTGTTTCTCTTTGTTGCTGACCCAAATGAACTTTCCCATCCACCAACAGGGCTTGAAAAGTCACAGACCCTTTTAGAGTGACACAGACCTCTTTCTTCTTCTGGCAAAATCCTCTGCATGAACCAAGTTAGACAGAGCCTTTGTGAGGTGACTATCTGACGTCTCAGTGCTGCTCCCAAAGTCATAGTTCTTCAGGCCAGGACACAAGCAGCGCACAACAGCCCGGCGGATGTAGCTGTCAAAGATATAGTAAATAAAAGGGTTGACACAGCTGTTCGCAAATGCCAAGGGGCCACTCACCTTCATGCCCAGTTGGGTAAAAGATGAGGAAGAGTAGAGTTCTTGCTGAAACCCAGAGACAATGGCCAGAAGCTTGAAAGTATTAAAGGGCAGCCAGGAGAAGACAAAGGCTGACACAACAATAAATATGATCTTTATAGATTTCCTCAGCTTTTTGTTATGCTTTCCTGGCTGCTGGTAATGGATACACAGCTTCCTTGTGATGCAACAGTAGCAGGTCATGATGCTCACCAAAGGGACAAAAAAGGTAAAAATTAAGGACACCAGAGCCCAAGTCAGTTTAACTGAAGTGGCCTTCTTCTCTGCACAGTATGGCTTATCACTAATCACGACGAGCTCCCTGGACAGAACGGTAGGCAACCCCAAGAGGCAGGAGATAAACCAGACACTGGCACAGACTCCATAGGCACAGTCTTTCCTTCTGAACTTCCTGGACACGGTTGGGCGCACAATGGCCAGGTAGCGGTCAACACTCATGCAGGTGAGCAGGAAGACACTGCAGTGCATGTTGACTGTGATCACGTAGGAGCTGCCTTTGCACAGGAAAGAGCCTGTTCTCCACAGTCCTGAAGATGCTTCTTTATCCACCCAGAGAGGCAACGTGACAAGGAAAATGAAGTCAGAGGCAGCCAGGTTCAGGATAAAGATGTCCATCAGTCTTCGGCTGCCCCGTTTGAAATACAATGCACTCATGAGGACGAGGTTCCCCAGCACTCCAGCCAGGAACACGGCTGTGTAAAAGACGGGCAGGAAAACAGACGTGTAAGGAACATGGGACTGGGTGTCCTCCACATCATCAGGACTTTGGCTTGTAGCATAGAAATAATCCAAATAAATTGAGGTTGTTTCTGGGTCCATCACTGAAGATTAGATGCCAAAATATGGTAAGTTTCCTTACCAAGGAAGTTTTTGTATGAATTTTAGAAATCTCAAGGCAGCGTCTTTTATATAGTGCTGCCTCTTCCCTCAGCCCCCTCCCTTAAAAGATCTTAGAATGAGCATTAAAATAGAGATTTAAAAAAGCAGTTTCTACCAATGCTCAGGAAGGACCCACTAGAAACATCACCCTGATTGGTGTTGGGTGGTTGTGGTTGTGGTTTTTTAAATTTGCATTTGCCCAGGAAACTGAAGTGCTTTTTTACTTCTTTCTTCAAGATATTCAACTTGTTTCTTTAAGTCTAGAAATTATAAAGTGAATTAACTTTTTTTCCTTACCTACCTGAAAAACATCTTTTGCGCTCCTGACACTGAGAATCCTTTTCTAGCCTTCTGTTCCACATATGGGATGCTGTTTTACTTAGAAGTTTAAGATGGTGGTGGTGAAGATACTCTTTATTTACATCGTTGGTAAAATGTAAAGAAAATAATCTTTCA
>PVKM010017566.1:0-25783 GCA_004027735.1 Carollia perspicillata
GAATTTATTAAAAGAATTTGTCTTTTAAACAACTTTACAGTAAAGGCAGTTGCCTTTGTTTCCCCTGGCAGAGGGGGGAAATTTCCAGAAAGTTTCAAAATCTGGTTTTAGAAAAAGAGGTTCTAATCACACTAATAAAAATGAAAGTCCCACATGTTCTAATTTATGGTAGTGCTCTCATCTCCACACACCTCAGGGTTTTAGAACTTCTGGTGTTCAGCAACTTCAGAATTTAAAAAAGCTGTAGGGAACACTGATGATGGCATCAGTATCACATCTTAAGTCTAGATCTCTGAGATGATCTGTTTCAGTAATTTAAAGTCAATAGATCAATCAGTTAATAGATAGACAGATGAAAGTAAGCATTCTAGATTAGTTTCATAAGTCCTATTACTTTAAGTAGGACATATGAACGAATCTTCAAGTGCCCTTTCTCATCTCTTATTCATATCACAAATTATGTCTTCTCCATTTGCATTTTCTATGTGATCTCAGGCTATGCAGAAATAGAGTTACAGTTAAGGGCATGAGGCGTGAGTGAAAATACTTGGGTTTGAATACTGGCTCTTACACTCGCACCTGTGTGGCACTTGGCAAATCACCAAACTCTCTGTGTCTCAATTGCTTCTGCTGTAAACTGAGGATGATTATAACAGAACCTGCTTTGGAGAGTGTTCTGGAATGAATGATTTTGTCCTTCCTAAATTCATGTATTGAAACCCTAACGACAGTTTGGCTGTATTTAAAGATAGGATTTCTGAGAAAGTAACTAAGGGCAATTACATCACAGGTGTGGGGCCCTGACCTGGTAAGACTAGTGCCATTCTAAGAAGTGACACTACAGAACTTGCTGTCTCCATGTGTGCACAAAGAAGAGGCCATGTGAAGACACGACAAGAAGACAGCTGTCTACAAGCCAGGAGGAGAGCCCTCTCCAGAGACCAATCTTGTTGGAACTCTTGTCCCAGACTTCCAGCCTCTGGTACTGTGGGAAAATCAATTTCTGTTCTTTAAGTCACCCAGTATTTTGTTATGGAAGCCAGAGCAGCAAATACACAGTGTTATTGTAAAGATAAAATAAAATAACATACAGGGTTAGGCAAAAGTAGGTTTACAGTTGTGAGTACATGAAACACAGAGTTTATTCTTGTATTATTATGTATTGATTACTGTATTGTTTTCCATAAAAACAACTGTAAACCTACTCTTGCCCCACCTTGTACACAAAAGCATTTAGAAGAGTCTCAGGCATATAGTAAATATTAAGTGTTGACTAATAATATATACATCCATATGTATCTTACAAAAGTATCACTTTGGAGATGGAAAAATTGAGATATTAATATTCCATGGATATTAATCTATAATCACATAAAAATTCAATATTATAAAAGTAAACACACTACCTCTTCTAGTCATTCTAACCACCTGTAAAAGAACAAAGTGTTCCCTCGGTTATTTACAGTATGGTCAATAAAAATAGGGCTGATTATTTCTGAATTAAATGGTTGATTTTCAACACTATTCATTTTCATGTTTCATTATGTTTCATTGCCTTTAACAATTCCTGTAATGCACCCATTTTCATCTCCCCCACTCCTGGCATGTTAGGGAGTCACGTTGGATGACTTAGGAAGCAATTTAACTTGGGTGAACATGTGCGGCTCCCCCAAACCCTGGCTTCTGCAACAGTATTTTCACAAGTCTTTTCACAAAATTAGCCATCGTGATAGAGGATGGACTCTGCACACTGACCTGTGCTAGCACATGTTGTAATATTGGACTCAGTGGTTTCAGAAGCGGTGACTGGGATGGCTAAGAAACCTACCCGTTTCAGCTTAGGGGTAATTCAAATAAATACACATATAACCTCTTTAACAAGTAGCCTTAAGCTACAGCACATTAGGTAATAGTTTCTTTAATAGATATTTATATGAAAAAATGTGCAAAAGTCAATACAATATTAGTTAAATGAGACAAATTTGAACTCAACACCATAACAAAAACAAAAATGCATCCTATTTGGAGTAAAGCAAATACATTTCAAACACAATTTAGGTTGAAAACTTCCTGGTAACTCAAACTCAAATTGAAATGGATTCAGGATTAAATCTTATGATTTACTAAAGTGTGTCATGAATTACATTATTACTTATGTACAATTTTCAAACAACATAAACCATTATGTATTATAAAATATATCTGAGTTCAAATGATGAGTCATATATGCCACATCTATAAAGGGCACAAGGACAAAGCCAAAGGGAGGTAGGACCAAGGGTGGGAAGTGGGGATGGCTGAGGTGTGGGGAGTAGTGGGGAGAAAATGGAGACAACTGTACTTGAACAACAATAAAGAACAAAGTTTAAAAAGAATATTTTCAACCAAAGAAAAATATTTTTATCTTCAGAAATAAAAAGCCCTTTAATCAATTTAATTCACATAACTACTTTACTGCAATACAAAAGAAGACCGTGTTTATTGCTGTAAACCAGTATCTTAGAACACTGAAGATAAAGATTAATCAATCACATAGTCACTCCAGTACTTTTCCAAATGTGTACATAAGATAATGGCATGGGCGGAGTCAAAAGGAAATTTTCAAAATTGTTTAAGGTTTTAAAAGTATATGCATAGCCTCTGAATTGAAATCTCTATTAAAAAATATCTGTATAATATGGGACATGTGTATACAATATGCAAACATGATAATCTAGATAAAAGCTTAATCAACATTTGGGCTGAACACACATAAATTATTATAATAGTCACTAGACTAAGTTTAATAATATCCTCTATAATTTACAGAACTACCCAGCCCATTAGCTTCAAGAAAGAGCTGAAAGTGTAATAAGGATTTTATATGACAGCAGAAAAAACAGCTTAAATGTAAAGTTATTTTGTATTTATTATGAGTTCTGCTTTGGGTGAAGTGAAACATCTATATTTAGAAGCATGTATTTAATGTATTGTCTTCAAAGTGAACGGCAGATAATGAAACAAATACATGTGATATCCTAAAGTATGTAACAATTTTGACTACTTTAAAGAAAGTCTATGTTAATTAGTGCAAAATAGGAAGTGCATAATATTTTTAAAGGCGTTTTAGAAATTATTTTGAAGGACACTGCAAAAATAAAGTTAATGGCTGTCAGTGAATCTCTTAAATTGTTAAACTTTATTATAAACAGGGCTTTATCATTCACACCCCAACCCCACATGTTTTCTCTTCACAACAAGCCAAAGAAATATTTAGAGCTGGTAGAACAGGAAGCAAATTTGGAAAGGTAATTAATTGTTCATTTTCACACAGCCAGGAAGTATCATTGTCCAATCAACTATATAAGGTTTCTAACTCACAAATAAGGTACACTGTTTTAATTAAGAGCATTTCCAAAGGCATTGTTAAACTACTCAAAGGCCATTTAAAAGGACCACCTTATTGGTCAAGGTGTTTCTCGTGGCAAACTTTTCTTTAAAAGAGTCAACATCACTTTAGCCCAGATTTAATAATAATCCAGTCCATGGTAATAAAGTTATTATTTATTTAAGAAGTAACTATTGCACACGTATTATCTACAAATTCCTATACCAATGACTGGGAATACTGTGGTAAGAAGACAGAATCCCTAACCTTGTGAAGCTTGCTGTAGTCCTATTACAGTGTAGTGCTACATCCTATTAAAATAAATACGAAAATGCATATTCTCACACGGTGATAAGAAAGGTGTAGGATAAGTTCATCTCGATTGAAACACATAAAGGAGACCTGATCTAGTCTGGGTGGTCAGAGAAGGCAATGTTTGAAGTGACCAGATGTGTGAGCTGCCCTAGAAAAGGAAGTGAGGTAGGATGGAAAGGATCATCTAGGCAGGAGAAACAAATGCATGCACAAGGGCCTTGCGGAGTACAAAGCATGGTGCCCACCCTCTAGGTGAACGCAGGTCAACCTGGCTAGTGGGCATACGGGGGCACAGGGGGAGACTCAGAGAGGGTAGTGGGGTTGATTATACACAGCCTTGTAACCTCTCTTAAGGATGTTAGTCTTTTCCTATGGACAAGATCCCCAAATCATTTCAAGCAAGTAGGTATGAAAAGGTATGACTACCTTTCATAAATTTTCCTATCTTTGCAAGGTGGAGAATGAATTGGAGGAGGGAAGAGTGGGTGCTGGAGACACCAGGTTATAAGCAGAACCCAGATGAGAACTAATGTTAGGATATATGAGGGTAATTATGATGGAAATAAAAGAGGACAGGCCCAGAACATATTTAGGAAAGAAATCAGGAAGACTTAGCAATGGCTTAGAAATTGGAGGTGAGAAGAGAGAGTCAGGATTAGTGAGTGAGACTTCACTTAAATTATAAAGGAAAAAAAGAAAAAAAAACAGATAGAGTATATTCATAGAACATCTGTATTCACAAAAGCTAATTGATGATTCAGGTTAATTACTGTTCTCCACATGTTAAATTTCTGACATAGTTTCTGTAAGCATAATTCGGCAACACAACAATGGCAGAGACTGTCATGCCAAAATGAATTGCTAACATATGCAATTAAAATAAATGTCTATGAGACATAACTGTCAAAATAGTAATTATGACTTGGTGAGCTAGAAGCAGTCTGAAAACTTACTTGAAATTAAATTCCTGTCATCTATACAGACTCAGTATATTCTAAACTGAGGTATTTTTTTAAAAAATAAACTAATCAAAGTCCTTATAACTCAATACTCAATAATAATAGATAAACAGTATATAACCAGGAAATGCTTTGAGTGTTCTAATGGTTTTGAAATCATGTTCACTTGAAATGTATTTCAATTTTGAAGAATAATGAAGAATAAACATTCTCAGTTTTAAAAACTCACAGTCACTAATGGCATTCATTACATGCAAATAAGTTTTCTAAAATCAAAGCACCCTACCACACCAAAGTTAGAACTCTGGACATGTGTATTAGGAGCAATTACTAAGCAACCTATTAGATTTGGCAAAATATAAAAATATAATGGGATGTACATAAGATCAAAAGCCCTAGGTGTTTGGATGTGCTAACAAGATAAAAAGCCTTTATAGGTCAATAATCATAGGATCCTGCAAAAATACCATTGAGAAAAAATATTCAGAGGCATATGTTAGCAAATCTTCAGGAGGTATCATATTTCACCAGTTGTGAGACTCTGATTTTATTATTATTATTAGTTTACATTTTAAAATCTCTGAAATCAGGATGCCTCTTACAACTGATAATATCTTTCAATGCTGGCAAGACAAGCACAAGAGAGTGTCATGTGGTTACTATTACCTGCTCTTGGCCATAGCAAAGCAAGCTGTCTTTTCCTGACTGAGCCATGTGCATTGTTGATAAAATACATGTTTAATTGGACTGCTGTTTAAAATATCTTCAAAAGATCTATAATGTTTACATTATGATTCACCAGTGAAACAGATTCACTGATTACCCTGAAAGGCATAGCAACAAATTACAAGACATACATTTGGTCTCAGTAAAATATTCTTCATTTGGAGGGAGGAACACAATTTCTGATTTTCTAAAAAGCAACAAACACATGCTCTACGAAACATGAGAAACATACCCATAGTTATGTGAAGTTATTATATTTTGTTACTGACATTTGTGTGAAAAATTATCTCTCGTGCCATTCAGTGCAGTTGAAAAAAGACAAATTTATCCCATCCCTCAGAATTGATGAAAAAATGTTTCAAAGCAATGAGGGAAGGATATTATAGATTCATGAATAGGGTGGGATTATCATTAATGAAAATGTCATAATTTTATTGGAAGCACTTTTTTCTTTCTTAGTGATATGTGAAATGATGTTACATCTTATAATTAAGTCATAATAGATTCAGTATAATAAGGTTATGAGAGCAATGAACTGACAGATGGAAGAGATTTAGTCTCAGCTCTTTAAATAATAATCTGGGAAACCAGTAGTCAGTCTATTAATTTATCTAGCCCCCAATTTGGTCACTTATAAAATAAAGATGTTGGGCTAGACCACTGTTTAATTCTATAACATTTTCATTAATTTTGAATATTTACAGCAGATTTATCTTAAAATATATACAGGAAAACTTGGTTCACTAAAATTCCTACACATTTGAAATGCTAATAAACATAATACAGAAGTAACCAGTATTTTTTCTATGAATTTTTATTTAGGATCTTAAAAGTAAAACCTGATGCTAATCATATTAATAAGAGAAAAGAACAAATAGTAAATGAAATGTGGGGTTCAATGAAGATCTAGTCAAATATTTTAAATCTTCAAAACCATTTAGAAATCATAATTATTCATAATAAGAGAACAGATGAAACAGAAGAGAAAGATCAAATCACAGCCTTAGTTTAAAACATACTTGGCTTTGATCCTTTAAAAATGGTTATGATGTTATAAATGTTGTGCTATATACATGTCAATAATTTTCAGTTCACTAGAATGCTTTTTTAACCTGAGTACAATATTACCCAATAATTTCAAGTGAGAAATTAGTATAAAATATTCTGATGCAAAATCTTATTATCAGATAAAAATGTCCATAATAGCCTACCAAAGGACATATATCAAATTTGACTATTAAACCCCATCTAACACACACTTACTATGGGAGGTGATAAAAATCCGATGAGGTTAACAGAATATGGTAATGGAGATATTTTCAGTGAAAGTAAGCTTTTTAGGTTATGCTTAGAAATTGGGGATAATTAAGGTGGGTAATTTCACTAAGATATAATTTACCCAAGCCATTGAAGAATTATACAGCAGTATAAAAGACAAACCAATTTTTAAAGTAATCTGAGAAAAATGAGATCAAGGAAAATTTTACACAGATATATTTATTACTATATAATTGAAGAAATGGTTTAGACTGAGTCTCATAATGGCTTGCAAATTTCCGTACCAAGTTTTAATATGGGCTATTAAAAGAAAATCAAAACCTGTGTAGTTGGTATTTTTTTAATTATATTATTTTAAATGGCAAGACACAATTCCAAAATCAATCTTAATTTTATATATATGAGACATGCATGTTAAAATAACCATGTGACACAAAACATATATTTCAATACATAATTAAAGATTAATAGCACTCGATTTAATGTATGACAATGCATATTAACTAAACTTGGAGTTGATGATATTATTGTTTTAGGCATACTATTTAGAAAACGTTATTGGTAAAACTAGCTCACTATCATTTACATATATTTCCTTTATTTCATGAGGCAGACATGTATACCACATGCAAACTCATCATTTTACCATAAGCTAGCACCATCTCTAGTGCAGAGCAACCACATACCTACAGGTCTCTCCTATTTCTGTATATATTGAGAGCAGAGGACACCAACTGTCTTAGAGTTAACTGCTCTGGAAGATGTGTTTCCCATGGGAATTGGGGGCAGATTTGTTTACTCTCCAGTAAAATTAAAATAATGGCTCTTTCCAGAAAAAAGTTTAGGCAGATTTGCCTAGCACCCATTATAAAAGATTCAGGTTTCCTAAATACAGGGTTCCTTAGTTGTGACAATAACCCACTGTGTAAACAGTGTCCTCCTGGTCCCCTCCACGGCATCCCCACAGCACTTGGAGGGATAATAAAGTTCGTACTGCTTGCTGTACTTTGAGTAATAGATAAAGTATTTGTCTCTGATCCAAGAGCATCATATCACCTGCCAGAATCTGCCGTGAAACTTGCAGACTTAAATCATTGGTCTGAAAGTAGGATAAATTCTCAGAGTTTTCACATTCTTAATAGAAGCCAAATATTTCTAAGAAAAAGAATTAATGTTTCTAGCATTTTCTCATTTTCTAGTTTTTTAAAGATTATAAAATAGAAATTGGCCCATTCAGTAATTATTTGTAAATGTAGAAATAATATCATTAATTTGGGGACTATTGATTTCTGAAACAAATATAATTACTGGATATTCAGCTCACATGGATTAAGATTTACAGGACACACCCCCAAAATAGGTTAAATCAGGTTGCCCCAACCAACCCATTCTCTCCTCCTCATCTCCATTCAGTTCACCTAGTTAAATTTACATCTAAGAAAGGGGGAGAAAAATTTAACTGAAAATTTTAGATGGGAGTCTTGCTGATGAAGAACCAAAAGAGGTCATTTAGCATAGCATTTCTGAGATGTCAAAATAAGTGCATATCAAATTTCCAGACATGTTCAGTAAATGAAAAGCCTACTGACTACTCAATTACAGGACTCTTACCTCTCACATTCCCATATGTAACCCTTCTGGAGAACACCCAGTGTCACACTTCAGGTGCACTTGTGCATTTTGAGAATTGTTAAAGCAAAGCTAAATTTTGCAAGGCTGTGAGGATGACCTGAAGAAGCAGCTGGACCCATCAGCAACGCCTACTGTAACATGCTTATGACATTGGTCAAGTTCTGTGCACAAAACAAGCAGAATATAAACGTTTGATCAATTTGAAGATGACAGGAACCCAAAGGTGACCTGCCATTGCATCTTGATAACTATTTGATGTTTGGATAAACTTTCATTATGAACCAAATCCAGTAGAAAACAAAAGTTGTCAACATTCAGTTCCTAAATCAGATACACATAATCGATTCTTCTTATTATCTTTATAGAAAAGTCCATATAATAAGTTAGAATACCCTTGTACAGTTTCATGATAAAAATCATCAGTCGGCAATTGTCAAGCAACATTTTTACTCACATTAAATAAAATGTTACTAGTGTTTACTAACCATGTCTAAAATTAAATAGATAAATGACATTACTGTGCTTTGATTATATCCTCTGCACATTGCCAATATCTGATATATCAAGATAATTGGATCTATCCCATGAATCCTATCCAGAAGCCTTATGCACTCCTGACAGCTCACAGTAAGCAGTATAAAATTCAAGAGAAATCCAGCTAATTGCCCTAACATGAGAGAAAGGGCTACGTCTGAAAGAGAATTAAGCAAATGGTAATAATACCTACCAGAGCCAACTTTCTCCCTTTTTACATGGTAAACAGCAATACCATGGGCCACTCCCAACTTGAAGAGCTTGTGCTAACCTTGATGTTGAATAGTACAAAGCACATCATGAGACTAAGGAACGCTGATCGTCTTCATTATTTAAGATTTAATATTTCTTCATGTAACTAAATTAAACCTGTTCTCTATTATTTTGACAGACATTTAAAACTGAAATGTACTTTTTCCATCAGCAAAAAAAAAAAAAACAAGTATAGAGTCATGACTCTTCCATCTAATTTCCATTTTCAGCTGCAAGGAATAAAAGCGACAATTAGGAAAGAGCTAATATGGCAGGGGGTTCGTGACTGACATCAGTTGCATTGTTTCACATTAGCTGTTCCAACAGCCATCAGAAGATAATGACTTTCAGTCACTATCAATCAATAGTTTTTTCTGTTGCAATTTCCCATAAGTCATTGCTATTACTACCAGTAATCAAGTCTCCTCCTTTGTTTCTTGAGACTGAACTGGAACAAAGAGCAGCATGACTAATTACCAGCTGATCTCCAGAAGCTCCTACCAATAATTTGCCATTTTGGACATTATATGATATTAGTAATAGAGGAAGACGCTGTATTTTTAAGTTGTGGTTAATTGCTAAGTAATTGCACACATATCATTCACCCTACTATCAGTGAAGAACATTATGCTGCCTAGATGAAGCTAGATTAAAATCAATTAAAAAGATAAGTTGGTTTTGTTTATCATGTATTTATGTAATTTATCTGACAGCTGTTTCCTGAATACCACTGAAGAATGCATATGAAGCAGATATAACCCCTTTGAAAAGACTGGTACTTCTTTATGTCTCTTTTTGGAATGTATTATCTCCAAGCAGGGTTGTTAAATCAATTCTGCAATCATAAGATTCAAGATGGCACTAAAAACTTCCTAATCACCAAGATTTTGCAGCAATGTTTAATTAGGATTAATTGCATGACTAGAAATAGTGCTGTTTCAATATCAATATTAGGAAGGTCATATTTTTTAGAGTGCCATTTAAAAGAAAAATGGTAATGCAACATATTAATATCAACACTGTACATATTGAAGTAGTTGAACCTCCTATGACACACTAGATGCAGGAATTCCTGTTTTAAAGAAAAATAAAAGGAAATGTTTTCAGTGGCCCTTTTCATTTCGATTTTGGGGGGGTGGTTAAGACTATCTTCTGAGGCACAGAGATAGTGGAAACACAAAAACTTCTATTCTGAAGGGCCACTCATGTCCACTATCAAATCCATTCTAGCCCCATGTAAGGTGTTTTATGTAGTTATTTCTGTGTCGACCTGTGTATATCTGTACCTTTACTAAATGGCTTATGTCCTTCTTAATAGAATCATCTTTTTACAAGGCCATTTGACACCTGACTTACCATTTGATAAACTGTGTCCATCAGTATTTAAATTAACTACAACCTTTTAAATGTAAATCTAGGCTTGTGCAGAGACAAAGACTATTATATACAGCTTTATTTTCCTAAAATTTGTCTAACAGTCAACTAAAATAAAATAAAATAAGACCATACAAGAAAACTAGTATCCGCCTCCTTATTTAAAGTTCTTCAAGTCTCGGGGTAAAGAAAGGATTGTACCCAAGTATAGATTTATCCTCTTTTTCTCAATTCTCTAGAATTATCAATTAATTGTATCTTGGTAACTCTTGCTTTAGACCAGTTATAACAACAGTTCACTGTTCATAAAATGAGAATGAACAAAAGTCTCCATTCAAAGACTTGAAATATGCCCACAACACAAAAAAGAGAATTGTGTGATATTTCAAAGTTTCCCATTCAATAAATTTTCACTTTCTTTGCAGAAAAATGACTGATATGTAGAGGCAGCAAAAAGGAAAATGCCTACTCTAAATTTACTTCTGATCCGTAAGGAAATATTATTTGTGGCAATGACAGAAATCTCAGAATAATAACAACATTGCCTACTGAATTTAGTTTGTATATGAATTTCTGAGGCAGGTGAAAGAGACAGAGGCAAAGGAGACCAGGTGAGGAGCTCTTTAGGGACACAAGAGGCCACAAAGAGAGAACTTGCACCATCCCAGACGTGACAAAGGAGCTTAATCTAAATTAAAAATCTCTCCAAAATGTAGGCCTGGGGTCCAGCTAACAATTAAGACTGGGCTTTACATATGTACATTTATTTCAAAAGATAGATGATGATGAGACATTACCAGTAAGGGCATATAATTGATGGATTAAGTAAACTTTCAGACTTGGTGCTCATTAATTTAGTAAAGCATTTATAATAATTTCCCTAGTTATATCATGGATCAAGAACAGTAATCTACACCCCGACATTTTGCACCCAAACAATGTTGACTCTTAAATCTCCCTGAAGTTGGAGAAAAAAATGATGCAACCCAGAGCACTGTGGTTTATTTTGTTTGTTTATGTATTTCCATCAGTGGTTTGCAAGAATAATATAGAAAACACACTTGCCACACTGCAGATAATAACAAACCAGGACAAAGAGCACAGGGGTCTGTATGCAGGATGGCAGGAACACAATTAAAGCCTTGTATTCAGATTTTAAGAATCAGTTGTACAAGTATAGGAGTAGAATAGTCTGACTTGATAACAGCTCACATGGAAAAAATAAAATAAAACCCTGGGCTCTGAGTGATCATGAGTTCAATGTGATATGGTTGTGAAGGGAGCCAGTGACATCCAGTCTGCATCAATATCAGCCAGTGCCCTTCCAACCAATGGGGACCAACCATTGTACTTCATCCTGCAATGACTGATTATTCTTAGTTCTCATGTCCATGCTGTAAGTAGAAATTTAGATGGTTAGACCACAACCTATAGATAGTCTGAGGTCTTAAAACTATTTGACAAATAACTGAGAGGAGTGAGTATGTTAGCTTAAGAATGAGGCCTTAATGAGACATGCAAACTTTCTTCAAATATTTGAAAACTTCTCATAAAATATGATAGGTTAGAGGAACCCATCTTGCTCAGAGCAGTACAGCCAGAGTCACTGAGAGAAAGAGGGTGAGATGCGGCTGTGGAGCCAGCCAGAACTCAAGCATTCAATCATTCATAGTTCAAGAATCAACAGATACTTTGATTGTCCTCTCTACACCACACACAGCTTGATAGTAAGCTGGAGTTGATATTCAAAATATTTAACAACTGTCTTGCATAAGCACTGACTTATCAGGACAAATGCCTGAGCAACCCTAAAGGACGCCTATCCCAAACAATACTATGACCACCCTGGCACATGCCGCATCTCGGTTCAGTGTTATCAGTCGAGGGAGCAAAGGTCCATGTGTAATTATAGCATGCCAAGCCACTTGCTATATTGGAAATATAATAAAGACAAGGATCAGCCCTGAAATAAAATGGAATGGCTTGGAAATCAAATAGCATTTGAGATAAAGCTTGACGAATAGGTGAACCAGCAAGTGAAGGGAACATCAGAAGTCAGAAAACTGCAACATTTGATATGTCTGGGGAACCACAGGTATCTTTAAACTACTCTATCCTCATGAGGGTTGGAGTGGATGGCAAGTGGTAGGATTAGGAAGGCAAACAAGTTGTGAAGGGTTATGTGGACTATGCAAAGAGGTAGGGATGCTATCCTTCGGTCTTTGGGGAGCTGCTGAAGAACTGTGAACAAGGCAGTGACATGATAAACATTTTTCAACAGAACAATCACTCTAACGGTATTGAGAAAGACAGATAATAGGGCTACTGCAACCATATGGGACTGCCCTAAACTAGAGAAATGGCATGGGGATAGAAAGGAGAAGATTAATATCAAAGATACCAGAAGGTAATTGATCAGCATTTATTGACACAAGCATGATATTTTATTCAATAAACTGGGGCTATTCTCTGAGACAAGGGATGTAGAGTATGAGGCACATTTGGAAACTACAATGATAAATTTCACATTTTGAGTTTGAGCATCCCAAAAGATATAAAGAGGAAAGTATCTAACTTAGGTAGGAACCCTGAGAGAGTGGTGAGGTCTAAAGCCGTGAATTTCAGCCTTACTACATCTGAAACTATCTTACAAAAGTATGGTGAAAGAGAAGAATAAAGGGCTGAAGTCAGAATTCACTTAAAGAAACTAACACTTAAGTAGTGGACTGAGAAATGGAAGCCTTCAAAGGTGACTAAAGCCACAGCTTTCTAAGTGTGGCCTTGGGCAAGTCACTTTGCCTCAATGAACTTCAATTTCCTCAGCTCATAACTTGGGAGCTAATAATACATAGCTCACAGGATAGTAAACCATCATGCACGATCCTGTATCCAAATGTTAGTTCTCTCCTTTCTTGTGTTTATTTCAGGTCTGAGGGATTGATTAGCTGATATTGACTAGCTAAGAGTAACTCATGTAAATTCTGACTTGAAAAGTTCTCATTAAAAATATCTGAACAACTCTGTGGTATAAGTGGGAGAGCACAAGTTCTGGAGGAAGATAGATTTAGATTCCTGGACTGACTTTGGACTATTTACTTATACTAATCTGATTATGTTCTGTCACTTGTGAAATGAGTATAAGAGTACCTTCATCACAGGATTCTGTTGCTTCAGGGAGACAAACATAAACACCTCATCTTCCTCTGTCTGTAATTCAGCAGGTATTCATTAGGTCTTAGGTCTTTCTCCAGTGTATCTCTTTGCTTCTCAAGTGCACTGTACCAGACATAATACAACACTTCCTTAATGACTCAGGGTTATCATTAGGAACATCAGTCAATGTTACGTGTCTGCTATGCAGACGCAGCTGCAAATGTAATAGAATATCAGGCAAAATGAGCCACTCATGTAACACACAGTTGACTTGCCTCATTTTGTCATATGTATGATGTTGAATCCACAGCAGCTTAGGACGATTTACAAGGCATCCAAAAAAAATGTGAACAGCTGCCTTTCCAAGATTTGATAGCATAGAAAGGAGATGAACAAATGTTATAGAGACTCATCAATGTGTCAAGTCCAACGTTTGTTTGTTCTTTTACAGCCAACAACTTTCTTATGTGTCTAGCCTTCTTTCATAAATGAGGTCTGGAATCTGTGCTGTACCACACTGCATTCTATATCAGTAGAACACAGCTCTGTTTACTGCATTTACATCCATCATCTTGCAACACTTCAGAGCTTAAGCCTGCACTAGAGATGTCGAAGGATCTCTACTGGTTAACTCCACAAACCAGTCCCAGTGTCTTTTGCCTAAGCATCCACATTTCATAGGACTGTGACCCTACACTAGCCCTGTCCCTAGGTGAGTGGCTCAAGAATTCAGTACCAGAGGCATGGACAGCTGATTTATACTCTAGCAAGTGACAGCCTGTGGGAAGATCTGAATGAGCTAAATCATTTAGAGTCTTTGTTTTCAAAATGTATAAAGAGAAACACCAAGAAACTATGCCAGCCAGCAGTGAGCTAATAGGTGAAATAATGTCACATATATTTCAAAGTGTGAAAGGACCAGAACAGATACAGAGAGGAGAAGGTAGTAAACAGAGAACAGGAGGAGGAACTCTTGAGTTCTAAAGATACCTGAGTCCCAACAGCTTTTAAAGCTCCACATCCCATCCATTGTGCGTTTTTCTTTAAAATATACTGCCTTTTTTTCCTGAGGTGGTTTAAGAGAATATTATTTCTTCCAATAAATTTAGCCTGAATGATACATTATAGTGGTATTAAAATGCATCTTAAAACACCTCAGTCAAGTTCATCTTCCATAATGTGTTGACTTGCGAAGGTCGCCATGTTTTGACTGAACCTAGAGATAAAATTTAGGTGTATCTCTTCCTTCGTTCCCTGCTCCCTTCCCACACCCACATATCAGATTGTAGAGACATAATATTCCTTCAGGAATCCTGGGTATAAATGGAGTTCTGAGTTTTCTCTGCTCTGAAAGCCCACTTTTGGCTGCCCCACTTCCTGGTTCTTTCTTCACTACTGCTTCGCCTCAGGGACTCTCTTCCTTTTTTTCTTCTCTTGGTAGCTTCTGCCTCGTCCCCTTCCTTGAATGCTTCTCAGGTTTCACAAGTCCTTTAAAAACATTGTTCACCACAGAGAAAGCCTTCTCCTACGTTCACAGCCCATGCTGTTCTCTGCCATTTAGTTTCTTCTCTTTCACTGCCAAGGTAATGGTGTCTAAATTTTCTTCAGTTAATCTAGAATTCTGAAAAGCCTGGAAAGCCTGTTATGATTCAGGGGCCAGGGTCTGAACAGCTGGAAATTCTGACAGTGAGAGTTATCGAGCCACTGAACTTGTCCCCCACAGCAAGCAACACGTGCCTGGCCATGTGGGCAATATGGCCCATAGCCAAGGACAGGGCTGTTCAAGGCTCCAGAGAGACTCTAGCAATGCCCATTTTTGAGATGTCTGGGACAATGAAAACTGAAGAAAATGTCCAAATATATTTTAATAAAATAAACCTATATTTTATATGTTTAACATATTAACACTTTTAACCTAAAAACATCAGACAACATCCTTATGCTATCCACAGGTGAATATATTAAGGTGGAACATTTAAATATAAAATGGTAGGCCTTCTCTGAATTGAGAAGGAAAGTGAGCATCCTTCTTCTGGGATAATCCCTGCCAGATGTCTTATAGAGAAGATACACTGGCATGGGACCCAAGGGTTGGACATGATTGTATGTTGGTTTGCAACTTCTTCAGGAGCTTTCTGGGAATAAATCAAAACCAGTCCCATACCCTGAGGGCAGGGAAAGACCTAAAAAAGAGGCATATCAGTCCAGATAGGTAGATGACAGTTTTAACAAGAATGGTAACTTACTTACCAGGCTTGTTTTAAGTGGCTTCAAAACAAGTAGATGTTCACACCCTCTTGCCAAGTCTTAAAAGTTTATACAGAGGTCTTATTGGCTTCAGTCAAATATACTATTAATGTAGTTTCAATACCAGATTTCTATCTCAAGGCTGTGTCCTTAGGGTGATTTCTGGGAATGGGGGAAGGCAAGCAGAACGCATATTTCAAGCACAGGAAAGGGGTTGAGGAGCCTCCAATCACCTCGGCCCAACTAACAGAACAACTGGTGGTCACATCTCTTTGATGGTCTCTGCAACATCTTAATACATTACATTCTCTATTTCTAAGGGTTTCAGTGCAGACTTTTGTTTGAATAATTCAATAAATCTTAACTACAAGGGACAAACACCTTGATAGAAATTGCATAGAATCTATAGAAAAACTAGAACAAATATTCCACAGATGTATATGGGATCATAAAAGACCCCAAATAGCAATAGCAATCTTGAGCAAGAACAAGTTGGAGGAATCATGCTACCTAATATCAAACTATACTACAAGGCCACAGTAATCAAAACAGCCTGGTACTGGCATAAAAACAGACATACAGATAAGTGGAACATAATAGAAAGGCCAGAAATAAACCTATGTGTTTATAATCAATTAATATTTGACAAAGGAAGTAAGCACATACAATGAGCTAAAGATAGTTTATTCTATAAATGGTGTTGGGAAAATTGGAGAGATATGTACAGAAAAATGAAACTAGACCACCTTTTTATGCCTAACACAAGAATAAGTTCAAAAGGGACTAAAGACTTAAATTTTAGACTTGAAATTATAAAAATGCTAGAAGAAAACATAGGCAGTAAAATCTCAGCATTGCTTGTAGGAATATTTTTTCTGATATATCTCCTCAAACAAGGGAAACAAAAAAATAAATACATGAATGGGACTTCATCAAACAATTTTTTTTGCACAACAAAGGAAATCATCAACAAAATAAAAAGACAACTCACTGAATGGGAGAACACATTTGCCATATATCTGATAGGGAGTTAATACCCAATATTTATAAAGAACTTATAAATTTTGAGCAAAAAAAAGCAAAAACAGTCTAATTAAAAAAGAGCAGCCCTGGTTGGTGTAACTCAGTGCATTGAGTGTTGGCCTGAGAACCAGAGTTGCCAGTTCAATTCCCAGTCAGGGCACATGCCTGGGTTACAGGCCAGGTCCCCATTTGGAGGTGTGTGAGAGACAACCACACATGGAAGTTTCTCTCCCTCTCTTTCTCCCTCACTTTTCTTCTCTCTAGAAATAAATAAAATCTCCAAAAAAACAGAGCAAAGGACCTGAATAGACACTTCTCCAAAGAAGACATACAGATGGCCAATGGACACATGAAAAGATGTACATAGATATCACTAATCCTCTTAACATCACTAATCATCAGAGAAATGAAAATTAAAACCACAATGAGATAGTGCCTTACATCTGTTAGCATGGCTATCATCAGTAAATTAACAAACACCGAGTGCTGATGAGGATGTGGAGAAAGGGGAACCCTTTTGCACTGGTCATGGGAATGCAGACTGGTGCTGCCATTGTTGAAGATAGTACGGAGATACCTCAAAAAACTAAAAATGGAACTGCCCTATGACCCAGTGATGCCACTTCTGGAAATTTATCTGAAGAAACCCCAAACATTAATTCAAAAGAACATAAGAACCCTATGTCTATTGCTGCATTATTTACTATCACCAAGATTTGGAAGCAGCGCAGCAATGGTACCTTTATACAATGGAATACTACTCAACCTTAAAAGAGAAGAAAATGTATCCTTTCCAACAGCGTGGATCAACATTGAAAACATTATGCTAAGTGAAATAAGCCAGTCAAAGGCAAATACCATTCAATTTCACTCCTATATGGAATGTAATGAATAAACTGAACTAACTCAAACAAGAATAATAAGTGAGCTGAGAGAACCTTTTAGAAGTTATTGATCTGTATCAATAAGCTTCCAGGTAATGGAAGATCAATGTGGATAATTTTGGCCTCAGATACCAGAAACCCCATCACACAATGGCTTAAAAAATAGAGCAGTTTATTAACTTACATAAAAAGACATCCACAGGTAAAGTGCATTCTTTGGTTGACTGATTTTGGCTTTAGTATATCAAAGATTCATATTTTTTCTTTGTGCTCTGTTATCTTTGGAGTTTCAATCTCGTCCTCAGACTGGTTCTTCTTGTAGTTATAAGACAACTCCAGGAAAAACTAGGACAGAATGTTTTCTATTTATGGTGTTGGAGGTAGATGGTAAGGTATAAAGAGAAATAGATTATGGAGCATCTCTTAAGCCCCTTTAAATCTTTTTTTTTTTTTGTCTGAATGCATCCATCTTGAACCAAAATCACTAATGGAGAACACCATGAACCAAGTGGCTGGACTAATGAGCATCACTATCTAGGGCTGACAATGCAGTTGATACTTGAGTAGAATGGACTTCTTTAGAAGTGGGGAGAAGAGACGGATGTTGAGTAAGTATTTATCAGTGTCTATCTTAATCACATCTTACTTAAGAGACAATATAACCACTTTATACCCATTAGAATGGCTATTACAAAACAAAGGAAAAATGACAAGTGTTGACAAGGATTTGAAGATATTGAAACCCTCATGCATTGCTGTCAGGAATGTAGTATAGCCACTGAAACAGCGTGGCGGTTTCTCAGAAAAGTTAACATAAATTACCATGAAATTCCACTCCTATGTACGTACCTAAAAGAACTAAAAGCAGGGACTTAAACAGATACTTGTAAAGCCATGTTCATAGCAGTATTATTCACAACAGCTAAAAGAAGGAAATGACATAAGTGTCCATTAACATAGCTGAATGGATAAACAAAGTGCCATATATAGCACCATGGGTTATTATTCAGCCTTAAAAAGGAATGAAATTCTGGTATGTTATAACATGGGTGAAACTTGAAAAAAAGTATCAATGAAATACATCACACACAAAAGAACAAATACATGATTTGGCACCTAGAATGTAGGCAAATTCATTAATCACAAAGTAGAATAAAGTTTTCAGAATATGGGGATAGGGAAAATGTAGAGCTGTTTAATGGGCAGAGTTTCTGTTGGGGATGATGAAAAAATTCTGGAAATAGTGGTGATAGTTATAGAACATTATGGATGTGCTTAATTCTAGTGGATTAGTTGTACATGTATAAATGGTTAAATTGGTAAATTTTATGTTATATGTATTTGACAAAAAAAGCTACACAGAACCAACTTAAGATCATGTATTGCTCACTTTAAGAGACTATGAATAAGTTTCAAGAATCAAGAAATTGGTTTCTTCACTGTTTTTCTTATCCTGGCACACCAAGATTTAGAGGATCAGAACTTAGAATATTGATCTAATGCCATCCACCAAGAGTTAGCTGTAATTCATAATCAGATCTCAAGTATTGTGTTTTTTTTTCCCCTTTAAGAAGCTTGGTTTCTTTAGCCATGTAAAGTTCTAATAAATTAACTTTAGCCATTCTTATAAATAAATAAAACCACAATGATAATCTTCAGTAATAAAAATAGGGCAAATTAAGCTACATTTTTTCATGAAATGTTAGTCTTAGCATTTATTTTCAAATTTTTTAGTCAACATACTGATAAGTTAGAAGTGGAGGTATAGAGGAAAATGCCTAATCTCACTTTCTTGCCCTATTTACTCATGAAATAAAGAATGGATACAAAAATAAAGTGGAAATGAAAGTAGCAGCTTTCTTATTGGTTGTCACAGACCCACTTTTTCTCATTAAGTAGAACTCGGGTTATCTGTGTGATACAGTGAGGCTTCTACCCACAACCCAGGTGGCCTCACGGCTACTTTGGAAAAGGTCTGTGGACAAGGCCAGTTTTTCGGGCTGAGCTTAACCTAGTTCACCCAACCAACCTCAGAAAATGTGAAAGCCTCAGAGAATGGTGTCCTTTCTCTTCTCACAATGGGTACGTCCTGCCCAGATGTGCCTAAAAGTTGAAAAATAATGACAGGCTTGATACTTTTGAACACAGGCAGGTCAGACTGCATTATATACTAGTCGACCCTAGTTACATGTCAGCAATGACCTTTAACACATGAAGCCCATCCACTAACAGAACATAAATCAATGACTGCCAGGCTTTCCCCAATCAGACTAGCTGTTCCTTCTTCCTTGGGGTGGAACAAGCTCCTTTTTCTACTCATGGAGACAAGTCTAGATTTCATCTAACAGATAAAACTTGCTCTTCGGTGGGGTCACACAGACGAGTATTACGGACCCTCCAAGTGCATCTGGTTAGTGGGTTCTCCACCCAAATCTTAATTCTCATACAATACTCTGCTAGGAGTGAGGGTTACAGATATCCCTGAAATAAAGTTAGGTAACAAATGGAAGGCACAACAAACTTAAATTACGTGTTTCTAAAAAGGAAAAAAACTAAATGAATTTTGATTCTTTACATTAAATATAGGACAACCTTATCTGCCTCTCTTTCAAACAAATTATAAGCAAAGACTTCTGGTTCTAATAGAAAGAGTCTTTTAAATATGGACTAGAAAATGGGCTGAATAGAGGAATGGCAAATGTTTATCAATGAAAAGTACAGATGGATGACAGCCATAGATATATAACACAAAAACTGTGTCATCTTTGTGGTTTTCAAATGAGAAAAAGTAGCAAGAATCAACTCTCAAATTAAAAGAAAACTAAAATACCTAGAACATTAATTCTATGTCCTGGATTTATTTAAAAATTCAAAGATGAAACAGAATTATTTTTAAAACAGGTGAAAACATACAGGTTAGCAGTGTGAATCATAAGTTTCCTAACCTCTATACATTCCCAGCATTCATGAGTTGATTGAATTTTATTTTAAACTTAATGACTCAATCAGTGTTTTATTTAATCACGTTCTCCTTTGTGCAAACTAGTATTTCAAAGAGAAGCCTGAAATAAGCCCTCTCTTCAAGTCCTTTTTACTTGACATACATAGAACATTCATTTAAAATGTAGTGTAGGAGTGTTCCTCCACCATCCCAAAATTCTTTTTTTTCCTCTTCTTCTTCCTTGCATTCTCTCAGTCTTTTGTTCACAGAGATAGCCTGCTCCTGTCACCAGTATTAAATGAACTATACAGTTGATTCTTCTATCGTCTCTTCTGAGACTTGGAATAAACGCCAACAAACCTAAATTTGGGCAGAGCAAGAAGTCACTCTCAGCAGAATGAACCCAGTTGTCTTCCATTTTAGATCATCCTGATGTGGAAAAGGGCAAACAATAATGGTCACCCTGAAACCATTCTTAGTCACTTAAGTGGTACACCTCATTTAGAGTATGCCCTTCAGATCAACAAGCTCCACATACGTCAACTCACAGTGCCCCTAAGAAGCACTTAGTCTAACTGATAATGTGATGATATGCACTGTCAGGGGATGCAAAGGAAGCATGAAAAGCTAGATATAAATGACTCTTCGAAAATGCTCTGGCTTGGATTTATGATATACAGGTCAAGTATCACTTTCAAGGCACTCAGAAAGCATTAAAATAGAGAAAATAATATCTCTTCTGGGTCTTATCCTTTTAATACCATTCGGCAGATTGTTCTTGAAGGCCAGGTCCAGACTTGAAAGTGCACGATCCAGCTCGCCCTTTTGTAGCTGCTGTTTCACTCTCCGCTCTGTTTTAAAAGCAGCCACAGCTGAAAATAGCTCAAGAATGTGAAGCCTGCATGATGGTGCAGTTATCATTTCAAACATGCACAGGAAGTCTTAAGTCTGAGGCTATTGTGCTCCAGTTTGGGCAGTCCCTAAGAGATATAATTAAAGCATCCTTCTAAAATATTCTCTGCAAATAGAGGTCATTAAAAAAGAGTTAATATAGAGGGATCATTTGGCCACTAATTAGGTAGAAAGACAGGACTCAAACCAAAGAAAACAAAGACCAGTATTTTTTTTTAACTTGAACAAACAAATATTCTTAGATACAAAGTATTGTACAAGAACTTTAATATTGATTGCATATTGTTACTAGGACATGTCAGTAATATCTCTTGGGGATTATTAAATGGAAATACAAAAGATTAAATATACAATATTGTGAAATGCTGATTTACAAAGTAACAAAACTTAAGCATTATTAAGTGTTAGACATAGCTCAGCATTTTCTCCCACTATGGTTCCTTGGATCATTTTCTGGTAAGAATTAACATCTTATCTTTGTTTTCAAAAAGTGCATATTAAAAACTATCGATCCAAAAGAGGCCTAGTTGAACAGTATTTCTAAGCAATACCAAAATAGACAGCATGTTTGAAAAGTACGTGGGCCGAAGATATTGAGTAAAGATAACATACATGACCTTCAGTAGTCTTCACAACTCATGTTATATAGTGACTCTATTTCTTTGATAGTAAATTATTATTATTAAACATTAGCTACAATATAAAAGTGACATATGTATGTATGGCATAATGTGTCTTCTTTGTCTGGATTTCTTTTCCTCTTGGTATTTATTTTAGGAAACTTTTACAGAGCACTTAATTTATCCCAGGCACTATTCTATACCTCTTAGAAATATTAGCTCATCTATCACAATAACCCCCATGAAATGGGTAGTACTTGTATTTCCACTGTACAAAGGAGAAAACTGATGGACAAGAAGGTTAAGTGGTTTTTCCAAAGTCACGAAGCTAGTCAGGAATAGGGCCAGAATCTCAATCAGGAAAGTCTGGCTCCAGAGTCCGTGGTCTTAATTGCCACGCTATTGAGAGGAATCATTGCAGCCTCTCAAAGAAGAAGGAAATGATGGATAATTGACAACAGAACAAAGGTATAATTCTGATTTTGTCACTAACTGCATCAGGGCTTAGGCAATTTCCATAAATTCTTTGAACCTCTTATTCTTCATTAAGGAAATGGAAGGTCTTTATTAAGATCTCTTCTTCCTCTAAAATTCTATAATTGAGAGAACCATTGCCCTTCAATATATTTAAAATTGTTAAGAACATCAGCAACAGAGTTCCAAAAACCTGGGAGTGTAAAGGCTGAAGACACCAAGTGCTGAAGATACACGGACAAGGATACATACAGCATGACCCACTTTAGAATTAATGCCTTTTGTCATAACTTTCCACTAATTATTCTTGATTTTCCATCTGCTTTTAATGTTCAAAATGGCTGCTCAGAGTAAAGATAAGTAAAAAAAATGGTTACTGTAAAGGAACAATGTGAATAAACCAAACACTTAAGCTGCAGAAGACAAGAGTGAGCTTCTTCTTAACCACGGCAAACCACAGCGCGTCATATCTGAGTGTAGACTTTGTGAATGGATAACATATTTCCACTAAATGTCACAAATACATCTTTGCAAATAGCTTAGAGAAGTACTGAACTGCCCTTTCTTCTAAGTGCCCACTAGGGATAGAAAACAGAGAATATCATTAGTTAATAAATTCCTGCATAATGCTAGAAAGAAATCTAACCATGATCCAAAAATAACATGATAGTCTAGCTTGGTTTTTCAGTAAAACAATACCAACCAAACTTGCACTGTGACTTTTATAATGTACAGATTTTAATATACAGGCTCACATCAAGGTAACGCCAATTTTATACAGATATTTTCAGTAAATCAATAGAATCTGCATTACAATATATCGCCTCAATGAAGCAAGAGGATTCATTTTAATGATCTCCCACTGTGTCCTGTTATTAAGTTTCACTGACTAAGTGTTTTTCAGCAATATTTTTTTCTCCAAAAACATGTCTACACAACTGCAAAACAGCTAGTCGATACAGTCAATTAAGAAATAATTTCATTGGAGCAACTGAGAAAATATCTTACTGTTCTGAAGAACTGACCAAAAAAGGAAAACTGATTGATTTTCCTTTTTAAAAAATTGATTGGCTATTTCTGGGCAAGTCCATCAAAAATTAACTTTATGTACTTCCACTTCTCTATTCAACATGTTCTAGGTGGGAAAAGGTTATTTATTTGCTTGAGTTTAGTTTTCCGTTTTCTTTTTACATGCAATTTCCATTATTACACTAGAATTAACATGTTTCCTGTACAAAATTCGTCATAACCCCAGACACGACATAGGCCTGGTAATATTCTCTATTTTCCCTTTCACACTTTTTCCAATATACATATATTTTTGCAGGCTTTAGATACTAATTTATGTATATTTGGTGTCTTTGTTTCTTATTTACTATCAGATACCAATCACATTCCAATTCTTTACTATTCTTCCAAAATACAAGGTCTGGCAGAAGTAACACCTGCTTGAGTGTGGTTGGTAGGGTAATAGTATGGGTATAATAATTCATAGTTTTAATTTGAATGGTTTCACCTAAAATGTCATCTGGTGTGCTTGAGCATGATATTGTTATGTTACAGAATTACATGCTTATGATTTTGTAATAAAAGATTTTGTAATAAAAAGGGTGTCATTTGTGCCAGACTCTGTAGTTTAATAACTGCAAAAAATGGTGTCATGTGGAAGTAACATAATACTCTATTAAGATACATTTATAAATAAATTATCATCCATAGTTTTCTTTTAGAAGTTTCTAAAAATAAAATATCCTTATCAAAAGATATGAACATTTTTTAAGATTTCATTAATTTCTGCCAAGCTGTAGACACAAAGGCCGTATGGGCGTTTCCTTTCATCAGCTGATACGTGATGAGTATGCTTTTGTGCTGGCTAACTTTATAGGCAAAATCATTTAATTGGCTTGTCTGACTAGGAGTGAATTTAAACATTCTCATCTTCTTTGAACTGCCCACATATTTGCCATTTTGTTTTTTACTGAGAGTCTTACTTTTTTCTTTTAGTCATTGCTCCACCTTAGCTGGATTTTTCACTCTTTATTGGCTGATGTGAAAAGAGCACCACAAAAATGTAGGAAAGTACTCTGTGTTAGACAAACTAAAAAAAAAAAAAGGCACCATTTCTTGGTTGCTTTTCTTGCCTTTGTATACAAAATGAAACATCTGTACAAAAGAAAAGGCAATAATGAACTAAAAGAACCTCCGATTGGCAGGCAAACATAGTCTGTAAAACTAATGCAAAACAATATTACAGAGCTCAGCAATCCAAAGATCTCTTTCTTAAACTTCCTTAGAACAGTAGCTGTTCGTGAATCACAGGAAATACACTTGCCTCTAATTTAGAATTTAGAGATACATTGTTAATTGCTCTTAAACTGCTGCTGTGGCCACTGCTGTTTTCCTACTGTAAATTATTAATACTTGAGTATTTTCAAGCTAAATATCAACTATTTCCAAGCAAAAATTAAAGCATACAAAATTTGATCCAGAAAAATTTTAATCTAAACACCCATTTTTCCCCTTTTCAATACCAATGTGTAAGAAATGATTAAAATATAAATATTGTACAGGGACTATCAGAATAACTGATAAGAGATAAACACAAAGCTATAGGAGGCCAAGTTGTGTAGCTGCTAATCAGAGGCAAATTTGATACAAAGCCACCCTGTAATCCTATCAGAGGCTAACCATCCCTGCAGCCTAATTAAAAAGTGAAATCACACGGGAACCTCTTGACATTGTTCAGAAAGAAAGGTATCCAGAATACTGGGCTTGGGGGTAAATATGCATAAGAAAAATGCTAACATATTTCATTGTGAATAAATCTATTAAAAGGCACAAAATCAAATAAGGTACTTAAAAATATGATTTATAAATACATCAACCACTTCCTTCTGTCACTTAAAACTGAACCAAACCTTGTGAATTGTTAAAATTGCTTTCTATTTGCATCTGACATAATGAGAAATCTAATGGACAGATAAAACAGGGATGGATAATGAACAGAATGAGCTGTAAATTTCATACAATAAATCACACAGAAATATAGACACTGTTAAAACAACTGAAATACGGTAAAACCAAGACAGTGC
>PVKM010017567.1:0-25825 GCA_004027735.1 Carollia perspicillata
ACAAAAGTCGAATTACCAAGGGGAAAAACATTTATTCATATGAGTATGAGAGCTAACAAAAGAAGTAGCTAGCTCACTGAATAGTTAATGTGAGAGAATTACTCCTATGTTGATAGGAGAAAGGAAAAGGGGAGAGCAGGCCTCTGTGGAGAAAAACTAGATTTCTTTTTTTAATCATGTTTATTATTTTTCTATCACAGTTATCCTAACTGTCCCCCTGTGCCCTTCTCTGCACGTCTTACCCCCACTTCCACAGTCTGTCCCCACACTGTTGTCCATGTCTGTGGGTCATGCATGCATGTCTTTGTCTAGTCCCTTCATCCCTTTCTACTTCCCCTCTGGTCACTGTCGGTCTGTTCCATGTTTCTATGCCTGTGGTTCTATTATTTTTTGGTAGTTTATTTTATTCATTAGATTCCTCTTATAGGTGAGATCATATGGTATTTATTTCACTTAGCATAATATTCTTCAGTTCATCCATGCTGTTGGAAAAGGTAAGAGTTCCTTCTATCTTTCTGCCGCATAGTATTCCATTGTGTAAATGTACCAGTCTTTTGATCCATTCATTTACTGATGGGCACCTTAAGCTGTTTCATTTCTAGTACTTGACTATTGTAAATAGTGCCACTGTAAACATCGAGGTGCATAGGTCCTTTTGAATTGGTGATTCAGGATTCTTAGTGTATATTCCAAACAGTGGAATCACAGGCTCAAAAGGCAGTTCCATTTTTAGTTTTTAAAGGAAATCCTGTCCTGTTTTCCACCATAGCTTCACCAGCCCGGATTTCCACCAACAGTGCATTAGGGTTCCCTTTTCTCCACATCTCACCAGCACTTGGTCTTTGCTGATTTATTAATGATGGCCATTCTGACAGATGTGAGATGACACTTTAATGTGGTTTTAATTTGTTTCTCTCTGATGCCTAGTGACATTGAGGATATTTTCATATGTCTATGGATCATCTTCCTTGGGGAAGTTATCTGTTCAAGTTTTTTGCCCATTTTTCCATTGGATTTTTTGTCTTCCTGGTATGGTAATATATACGCTCTTTATATATTTTGGAGATCCAACCCTTGTACAATGTATCATTTGCAACTATATATTCTCCCGTATAATTGGTCCCCTTTTCATTTGAGGTTTCTTTGGCTGTGCAGAAGTTTTTTTAGTTTGATATTGTCCCATTTGTTTGTTTTTTTCTTTATTTCCCTTGACCTGGGAGATATATCAGCAAAAAATATTGCTATGTGGGATATCTGAAATTTTACTGCCTAGGTTTAGGAAAAAAATACATTTTTGAAAGACCAAGCAGGAGAAAAGAGAATATGTGATAATGCTTATTTATGCAAATGAGAATGGTCTTTTCTTCTTCATGACCTTGAATCTCAACCAGAGAGAAGATTTACGGAGATTTACTCTAGGTCTCCGTAATTACAGGAAGAAGACGTGACCTGAAGAGGGGATTTATGGGAACCTCATTTCCCAGAAGTTACTACTTTTAGTCAGATAAAGGAAGATTCAAGAAGGCTTCTTTTTTATTTTTATTTTTATTTTTACTTTAGAGAGAGAGAACAAGGGGGAGAGAGAGAAGCATGGATTTGTTGTTTCACTTATTTATTTATTCATTGGTTGATTCTTGTATGTGTCCTGACACAGGATGGAACCCAGGCATATCAAGTCGACACTCTAACCAATGGAGTTTCCTGGAGAAGACCTCTTAAATCTTCTTTCTTCACTGTTGAATTTCAAATGCCTCCAGCTTAAAATAATCTTCATATTAATGATAGGCTCTGTGAGTCTCCTAAAGGTGAAACCTCCTTGAGCTCTATGAAATGAGGCTTATGCTCAATGAGGTGGGACTACACATTACTTATCAATGCTTCTCAGGCCAAGTAAGAGGAGACAGAGCTCAAAAGTTGAGGCAAGTCTTGTGTTCAAAGTGAAGAAATGCCTTAACAGTATCTTCACAAGACAAGAAAGTCAAGACCTCTGAAATCATGTTTCAGAGACTATGCTGTCTGAACCTAGTATGTCTCATTTCTGATTGCTTAGTTGTTATTCAGATGTCTAATTTTCCAGGCCATATTTCTTCAAATAATTTTTCTTTCCCAGTGCTCTCCATATCTTGGGACCATGGCACAAGTCACTTTGATTTCCCAAATTGTCATAGTGCACTGATTTCATGAAATAATCAATTTATGCCTGAATCTGTAATTGTGCTACCAGACCACTTCTGCATGGACCAGGATTGGGGGGTAAGATTGGCCTTGCCCCGCAAATATTGGGGACATTTTATGTGTCATGCAACCTCCAGACTCTTGACTTGCCCAGGAAAAATTTCAAGGATGTATCCAAGTGAGAATAAAGCAAGTTTTATGCAGGAAGAGGAAAAAAGAGGCAAGAGTGTGGACACCACTCTGAAAGAAAAAAAATGTATGTACCCTATGGACACTGGCCAGTGCCACAGTGAGTTTGGTGTGTGGCCAGTTAGATGATGGGGTTTCTGTGTGTTTCCAAGGGTGGGGTGGTGTTGTCTCCAAACTTTGTGGTGCCAAATTCTGACTCCATCCTCTGGTTAGGAGGGGGACTTCTTGTTGTGACTTCTAGGACCACTGAAGTGTTGTCCTGCCAGTAAAGGTTTCCCTTTGACAATGCCTGGAGGTGGGGGCTCTTGTGAGAGAATGTCAGCTCTTAGTTCTGTATTCCACTTGTCAGGATTTCCCCCCAAATTCTTTCCATCCTGCCTCCATTGGACTCAACTTTTTGATATGTCTGAAAACTTCATAACAAAAGAGAACTTGTCTGGCTTACATACTATTTTAATCAGATCATATAAAGGCATTTCTTACTTTTCTTAGGCAAGTTTTGAATGAATGAAATTAGGTCAAATGACAAAGCAGTTTTTTCTAGATTTATAAATATTTACATAGTAGAATATTAATTGTGATCCTTAGAGCAAGCATACTAGAACATAAAAATCCAAATGAGTTTACCCACTTTCAATACTGCTTGTTTCTATTTGTGAGACCTTGAGAAACAATTTAGCTTCTCACTGTGTCAGTGTCTTTATCTACAAAGTAAAGAATAAAATAATGCCTATCATTGATGATGAATGTGAAGCACATGTGATAATGTCAGTACTTAATACTCCATCAATGTTTCCTATTATTATTGAATAAAGTGACTTTTTCTGGGAATCTATGTCAGTTTCTTTAACAATTTTCTGCCTTTCATTATGAAATTCTATATACTACATTAAAATACTCTATTTCCTTAAAACACTCTTTAATCTAAGATAGTAAAATATTTTTATACATCAAACTAAGACATGATATATAATTAATTCAGAATTACATGATCATATATAAGTATGAATTAAAATACTAGGACCAGAAGAAGCTTCTGCTATTTTAGTCCTGGCTATGATTCTGGGTAGATGGTCTGACTGAAACTAATCAATTAAAGCACAGAAATTCTGTCTAAATGTTATCATAGGTAGTGAGCTAATTATTAATTTAAAAAAGAAGAAGAAAGGTAATTAGACATTGAATTTAATACACTGGGGCCATAAGTGTGTTTGCTTCACCAGAAAGCTACAGCCTCACACAACAAGGGATCATAGCATTGCTCTGCCAAGGGGATTAACACTCCCCTTTCCACCCACCCCCAGTACCAGATTACTGAGGGGCATAGGGGAAGTGCTCAACTGTAGAGGCTGTCAGCCTAACTAGGAGGCAGACCTATCAAAAAGCCCGTGATATTTGTCTGTCACCACCTGACTTATTTCAATTAGCATAATGCCACATGATCTCACCTTTAACAGGAACCTAAACAACAAAACGAACAAACAAGCAAAATATAACCAAAGACACTGAAATAGAGAACAGGCTGATAGTGTCCAGAGTGCAGAGGGGAGGGAATTTCCAGGGGAAAGGGGAAGGGTTTACAGGAACAAGTATGAAAGACACATGAACAAAATCTAGGGGAGTGGAAATGGGAGGGGGGGCTGGGTGGGTGGGCTGGAAAGGGAGTAAAAGACAGAAATCTGTACTTGAACAACAATTAAAATAAAAAAATTTAAAAAAGTAAAAAAGCCTGTGATAGTTTGGGAAGTTGAGTGGTTATTTTGAAAAGCTCCTGGGTATAACCCCAGGGGAACAAAGGAGCTCTCCCTCTCTCCCAGTGACCCACACTTGCCCCAGGCATTCTTGTGTTTTCTTTTGCCTGGAATCACACAACCATGTGGGTCCAGTAGGTACCAGTGTCCACTCCAAAAGACTAAGCTTCAGTATGAAGCAGAAACTCTGGACACTGGTTTTTGTTTTGGTCTTGTTGAAGACACGGTTGGACTTTTTCACGGCAGAATAGAAAGAAATGGGATATTGAAAACCCAGGGGAGATTTCCACCCAGAAAACCTTTCCACTCCACAATCTCCTGTGTGTGGACTCTTGGAATGCTTTCCTTGAGATCCCATAGAAGAGCCTGATTTCCACTGATGACACAATCTCCTACTTTAATCCATTTCCCAAAATGTGAACAGCAGTAAAAAATAAAATTTAAAGTAAAAATTAGAGCTATATTTACATAAAATCAGGTTCTAGGTTATCTACATTTTTCACAATAGCCTGGATAAAAATATCTATTCATATGTAAGAAAATATGTCATGCTTTCTGAATTAAAACCATTAAACACTACATAATTAATGGTTTCAGATTTTGCAGTAAGTAATCTGCTATAGCACATACTCTTGAAGAATGCTAAGGATATTTTCTAACTAGAGAGAACCATTAGTGTTCATGTCCTGAATCAAACCCCTACATCTCCACCCACATTGTCATTTTAGTCTTTGATCTTTGATGATTATAGGTTAGCAGAATACAGAAATAGTTTATTTTTCTTCAAATGGACTTTGTAGCTCTTATTGTGTGAATATACTGCAGGTGGCAATTTAAAATAAGAGAGAATAATGTATTATTAAGAGTCATTAAGCAAAATAATAATTGCACAGTGGATCTTCCAAATGTACATGGAATAAGAAATCCTAGGACTTCCTTGCCTTTCATTTACATGAATCTTAACTAAAAAGACAGATTAAATCCCTGTCTATAGTCAAACTTCTTCCCAAGAATAATTACAGAGATGAAACCGTCACCAAGTTCTGTTTTCTTCAGCATTTAGAATAAAGGTTTGCAAAGCACTTGCTACCTTTCACCCTATGATTTAGTATGAGATTAAAGCTGTCACTGATGTCACATTATTAGCGTATAAGGCTTGATTCCATGTTGACATGAAACTCCATTTAAAAGCTTCTAAAATTATCCAGGGTATCTTGTTCTGACTTTTACAACCTTTGATAAAACCACCTTGAGTGGTCTTTTAAGAAGCAGAAATCAGTAATTTTGGTAAGCTCCATACTACTAAAAAAATCAGGCAGAAACATTTGCATCTGATGCTTTGGACCAGAAAACACACAAGGTAATAGTAATGAGATGAGCTGGGTGTGTGGCACTGCTCTAGGTGAGAAACAATGGCAGTCCAGACTGAAGCTGGAGCAAAGGGCAAAGATAAGAGAAATAGTTACAAAGTGAATAGGACCAGCAGTTGTATTTGTGGTTGGGAATGAACAGAAGAAATCCAGGGTGGCCACAAACCTCTTGTTTCTACACTGGGTTAATGGACCTGCTATTCATCATGATATGCAGGTGGGCTGAAAAAGCCTGGGGTTACTGAGTCAATTGGAGAAGGTCCGGAACTGTTGCCCTGAGCTGGCTTCACCCCATACCTCACGAACAAATGAGGTTTCTTTCAACCTTAATTAACTCTCTCTCTCTCTCTCTTTTTCTTCTTTTGCTAGCCCTGGAGCACATAATTTGAACCAGCCCTTTCTCTAATCAGAATGGTGAAACCAGAAGTTTTATTTAAAGTTTGGCTCAAAGCTCCCAAATCCAGAAAAAAGTTCAATTCCACCTAGTTTACAGATTAACCCTTGAAGTTTTGACATGCAGGCCTCTGTTTCATTGTGAAGTAAAACCAAAACAAAAGCCTCTGTGTCATTATTAGAGACAAAGAAGAACCAGAACAGAATTTTCAACCCATCTATGGTGGAAAATAAGTTATTTTGGAAAAAAATGATGTAGTGCAAACTAATACACAAAATACAATAAAAAGTGAATTAACTAAAACATTAAATCACAAAGTTACTCCGCCACATTGCTCTAAATGTTTCTGAATACTTTTGATTGCTGCCTTCGTCGTGTGGTGCATGGGGGCAAAGCACTCATGGACGTCTGTTGTGCCAAACACAGTTCAGGTAGCACTGGATTTCAGACCCTGAACTCGAAAGGCACCATTTAGATGAAGACTACAGACGACATTTAGAGGTATGATGGGGAAAAGAACATGAGATATGCATTAGCCCTGAGTCACAGCTGAGATAGGACAATAAACCTCTAATATTATTATCTAAGACAAATCCACTAGCTAGACCCTACAACCCGTGGGCACACGTGGATACCGCTGGAGTCGGGAGTTTGTTTTTGGCTGCATATAAAGATGTTGGAGGATGAGGGTAGGAGAGGTAAAAAGACCGGAGTGGGATTCTGATTCTAAGATTAGAAGTTTGAATTTCCTGTCATCCTTTTAGATCTTCATTACAGAAAATTTTTAGAATGATGCTATTTGGAGTCTCCTAAAATACCAGATTGCATTCTTACATAAATGATCATGAGCTCCTTTTTTCAGCTTATTATAATTTTACCATTGCTGCCAGAAAGTTGTCCCAACAGCCAATACCTTCTCAGTCTTCCACTCAAAGGGCACCTTCTCGGATGCAAATATTTACAAAGTAATCACACAGCCTAACAGGATATTTTCAATTCTAGGTGGAACTTCATGGTGGGAAGATGACCTAATGTAAAATTATTGCTTGACACTTAGTAATCCAGTATTAAAAATGTTAGAACTAAGTTTTTGACATTTCCACCCCATTTTGGTGAAACTGTCTTCACTATTTATTAAAAATGGCAAGTAAAATTTAATATTGAGCTGCAAAAAATTTGAATTCTTGACAGATTGAATGATTTTGACAGCACTTAACTCATATGAAGTTTCACAGATCTCAAGGGACCATCAAGCCAAAAAAAAAAAAAGCCCTTAAATTAGTCCAATGATAAAAGAAAATCTGAAAATAGAATAAGTGACACTTAGCTGGCATGCCAACCTTTGAAGCCTACCCATGATCAATGCAGGACCTCTCACAGAAGTGTCTCTTCTCAACCCGTTACTACGCTTAGGGAGCCCTGTGAAAAAGCATCAGCTGTCAGAAGTGACAGCTCAAGGGGCGGTATGTATAATGAAGATATTTTAAACTAACAATTCCAAGAATCTAATGGGAAACTCTGTAGAGAAACTGAATATTTTAGCTTAGCGTTAGAAGCTGACAACAAATTTAACCCTAAACTTTGGTGTGGGCACATTCTATGTAACCATATATACATAATCATATATACCCATAGTGAATAGAATGCATAGATAGAAAGAAATGGGATTTTTCAATATTTAGATATAAACATAAAGTACTTTTGTTGTCTTTATTGAAGAGGGTAATTATTCGAGAAATTAGCAATAGCACTAATGGTTCAAGTAATAATAAAAATGTCCTGGTATATTTACCAAGTGAACGGCACTGTGCTGAAAGCTTTACATACATTATTAGGAGATACTATCTCTATTCTTCTTTTTAAAAAATGCAGTATAACTGACCTATAGCACTACATAAGGTTAAGGTGTACAACATCTTGATTTGATACATATTGCAATATGATTACCGCCTTAAATTAGCTCATACCTCCATCACATAACATACTATTTCTCTTTTGTAGTAAAAACATTTCAGATACAGACACTTAGGACCTTCAAAGTATATTATACAGAATCATTAACTATAAACACAGTGCTGTACATTAGCTCTCCCAAAGTTATTTATCTTCTAATTGGGAGTTTGTGGTCTTTGATCAAAATCTTCCATCCCTCTTCTCGCCCCTCCCCCAAGCCTCTGAGTTTCTGTGACTGTGCCTCCTTTCCATTCTACATATAAATGATATCACCGGTAGTTATCTTTCTGTGTCTGACTTATCTCAATTAGCATAAGGCCTTCAAGGCCCATCCAAGTTGTCACAAAAGGCAGGGTTTACTTTTTTGGAGCTATATAATATTCCAATGGGTACATAGATATCACTTCTTCTTTATCCATTCATTCACTAATGGACACCTTTGTGGCTTCTAAATCTTGGCTATTGTGACTAAGCTGCAATAAACAAGTGAGTACAGATATCTCTTCAATATCTTGTTTTTATTTCTTTTTTTTATATTCAAAAGTGGGACTGCAGGATCATACTGTAGTACTATTTTTACTTTTCAAGATGCCTCCATACTGTTTTTTATATTAGCTGAATCATTTTTTAGCAGATTAGAGAATGAAGATCAAGGTTGAGTGAGTTTTACTACAGAATGTCACACTGATGTGTGACAGACCAGAGATCGGGTGTGGACCCTGTATAATGCCATTTTACTTAGCTCCTTGTTCAGTCTCAATGCCTCAGTGATGATTGGTTGCATTATGTCACTCTCCCAGTAACGAGTGCTGGGCTGGGATGAAGGAAGTTTAAGATGTGATTCTGGTTCTTGAATCCACTGCCAGGAACAGGCTCTCACTTTTCTTATCTGTTAAAGGAAGTGGCTGAAATAGGTTCTAAAATCCCATCCTATGTATTCAATTCATATAGAAAACAGCTACAAAATAACTATCCTAAAATTATTTGATCTACTGCATTCTTATCTTCAGCCAGCCAATGGGTGAAACTTATAAAACAAATGGATGCAGACTGTTTAAGGCAATCTAGTACACTATTAGCAGCTACCACTAGAAAGTATCTCAGAATATGGGCCCATCAAAAAGGTGTTTAGTAGAAGTTTTATTAACAAATGGCAAATTGATGAATATATGTTTTAATGAATGTGTTTTATTTGATGTGAATCTCAGAATTACCTAAGGCTTTTCTTCAGACTGTAATGTGAGAGTAACAATTTTATGATTTTCTGAATAATTGGTTCTTAAGTGCCTTTGTAGCAGAAATGACACCAGCAGAAAAGTCAGAGAGTGGGAGTTTTTAGTTCATAAATAAAAGAGCATGAGTCTAAGTAATAGCCATTCTCCCAAACAGAAGTCATTCTAAAATCTTTGGAAATGTAGAGGGAGAAGGGAAAAGGAGAAATGATATTATACTATATAAATATATATATAGCCTTTCAAATACAAGAAAAAATTTTTAAAAATTATTTTTAACTTGGCATTATTTGAGAATCTCTCATTTTAATATTTAATTTCATTTTTATTTTTTAAATATTTTATTTATTGATTTTTAGAGAGAGGGGAAGGGAGGAGAAAGAGAGGGAGAGAAACATCAAGGTGTGGTTGCTTCTCTCCACCCCCTATTGGGGACCTGGCCAACAACCCAGGCACATGCCCTGACTGGGAATTGAACTGGTGACCCTTTGGTTCGCAGGCCCTCACTTAACAATCCACTGAGCTACACCAGCCAGGGCATCATTTTTACTTTAACTTCTTAAGAATGCATCCTCTCTGTGTCACACACTGTTGTGTACTTTAATTTACTATCTACATATTTTATTACATACTTAAGAGATATTGTAATAAATCTCTCATATCACCAAACACATTATTTGTTTTATTATACCTAGGACAAAATCAAGAGCTAAAAAGTAAAGTCAAAGAATAGGAAGTAAGGATACAATCCAGGAGCTTCCTTATATACGTTTTTTTTTTTTTTACAATAGGGTGCAATTATTTTGGAAAGATAATGAATTTCACAGTCTTAAAAACCACATGACTTTATAAGTTGATGTATATGGCTCATTAAATGAAAAATGTTGCCCTTTATTTTAATTCAATTCCTTTATACCTCTGATCAGATTAAATTTTCCCTCTAGAATCCTAATGAAGATAATGCATCCCTTTGCTTATTAATTCCTTCCTTACAAACCTTTTGTGTGGGTGAAGAAAATAGAGATCTTTGACACTATCCTAAAATTATAGCATTATGTGATAGACAGAAAACTTGAATTAATTTACAATATTAGTTAAGTCTTCAGTTTCTCTAACCTGGCACAACCTAATATGAATTGCCTATAGCAACTAGGAGACACTGCTTTACTTCCCAACATTGTCTTATTTTAGGAGACTGTGGAACTATTCATAAATGTATCGAGTATCCTACCTCGTGTTATTTTTCTAATTTACACAAAAACTTGATGATTTTGTTTGACTCTGTTGTTTTTCATAAATATTTATGCATACAAAATTTTCCTTGTAAACAGGATTTTTTCTGCCCAAAGGGAGGAAAAACAATTTGTGTGTTAATTTTATCTCACTGGTTTTGTTCAGCTTCAGTAGCTGTGTATATAAAAGGAGAGATTAGATAAAGGGGAATGCAAGCAACCACTGTTACTAATGTAAAGAATTTTAATTGGTACCATGATAGCTTTGTAGCAATTCAGGTATATTCTACCCCCTTGCTCTTAGTGCCAACCAGTTGCTAAATGGTTCCCGTCAGTAGTCCTTCAATATGTATTTTGTTTGGATTTTACTGCCCGCTACAGAATAACCGAAAGCATTCACAAGTGTGGAGTGTATCTTTAACTTCAGAAAGAAAGTACTTCCTTTTTTCTTGAGATTCTGGTATAAATAAATTGTACATGGTAATTATTATTTCTACTGTTTGACATATTTTATATTACTTGTGGCACTTAACTGGAATTTTTCTCTTAAAATTAAAAATAGAAATAAAAAGTAATTCTTTCAATAATTCCTCCTGTCTTCTCTACATTAAAAAATAAAGAAATCTATAAAAGGAAAGATAGGTGATGTTTAAAAATTTCAAATAGTAACTTCAATGCATAATCATAAAATGCTTGTTTTTGCTTTTCTGTTTGATGACAGGTTATTGTCCTGACTGAGTGACAGGCACAAAGAGCCCATGAGAATAACAAGGAGTTGACAATCTTTAATGAGGAGGCTACTCAATTTTACTTCAAAAATTCCAGTCTGTATTAAGAAAAGTTAAATCTTCACTATTTATAAATATGAAATGGTTCTTTTTTGGAAAATCACATTATTGATTTATCAAACATGATTTGGGAAATTCTTAAAATAAGGAAATAAAATCATTTAAATTTGTTTTTAAAGGAATTGTTTGCCCAAAGTAGACAAATTTAGGTTAACTTGTAAGTGATAATAAAGTATGCTTTATTTCTTCAAATATTATTTCCTAAAAGTGTGTAACACACATGCTAATAACCTGAATTAATTATATGTGTTGTCATTTGCTCATTCACCTTGTTGAAATAGCACTCACTTACACAGAAATAAAAGATATATCAAGTGAGGCATTATTCACTGTTCATAAGTGAAATGTTTATCACTCCAAACAGCGACTGTGACAGGTGAGACAGGAGGCTGATGGGCTTGCTTCAGTGCTAGTACATGCTCAGCGTTATCTCATGCAGTGGTCTCAGCCAAAATAATGCCGTTAAGTGCTACAGAAGAAAATATTTTATGTTACATTAAAAACAAATGGAGTGTTCTATTAAAGGTATACAATTTTCATTTATCTTCTAATAAAATTAGCATTTAGAAACAAAATGGTAGAATTTTCACATGCATATCTGAGATAATTGCAATATGCTAATTATAAAAGGTAGCATGTCCTTTATTTAAATAGAAAGCCAGAGTCTAACAAATAGAAGAGATCCAAAAAATAAAAAATAAAATGATACCTATAAAAAGGATCTGGAACTTAACATGAATATTTTGACTCTATAATTTTTTTAAATGTCCCATCCAAAAAGTACATTTGTTCATTCAACAATAAAAACATCCAATCTTCATTTAAGTGGCATTTTTTAATCTCTAGTACTCATTGAGACTTTCCATGTTCACATCTTATAAAACATTCTTTACCTGCTAATAGAGGGTTATGTGTGCCAAAAGCCTGTGGAGCAAATTACATCTCTCCACCTTAATTTTAAATAACACTTTTTAAGAGGGAAAAGGTGTGATGTGCGTGGAAGCTACACCACCTACTCCTAATGCCAAACCACATTTTTTGTATTATACAACAATTAATCTGAATAACCACCTGAAGGCCAGCTGAAGAGGAGCTTTATAATCAAAACCTTACAGGAGAAGCCACATAGAGACTGGTAAGAAGTGTGGAGATGCAGAGAGGGCTGGCCCCTGCACCCATGTGCATGGGGTATCTCAGCTGCAAAAGTTCCCCCATAAGAAGCATGAGGTCTCAATTCCATAGCAGGATATACAACCTAGAGTACCAGAGCCAAGGAGAGGAGCCTGTATAGCATCTGACAATGAAAATCACTGGGGATTCTATCCACCTGGAAAAGGAGGGGGTCTGCTAGAAACCCAAGTGCTCTGTTAATGGGTCAATGCACTGGATCTTGCTCTTGGACTCTCACCTGGAACTGCAGTAGATGGAAGGCAACTCAAGGCATTGGGAAATCATAAAGAGGTCAAGGTAACATAGCCTTGAGAAGGGACCTGGAGGGTCAGCCCCTGCGGTCTCCATGCTGAGTCACTATCCCAAACTTCACTCAGGCATCATCTTTTCAGGATCAAATACTCGTATTCTTATACCACTAGACTGGGGAGTGCACTAACCTCCAATTACTGATGACACCACCCTGTCAAGCTCAAATCCTCCACAAAGGTCTATTGGCTGCACCAAAAAGGAATCGTTGGTGCACTCTTTATCTGGAGAAGTTCTTGGCAAACACTCCAATAGTCATTGACCTATGTGGCTTTGGAACAGGAGCCAGTCTTGCCCCACTCCTGCAGTCTTGGCTGGCATTACCCTCAATGGAAAACTCTTTTAATCTATCCTCCCAAAGCCCATCGGTTCTTCAAAGTGGGCACAGATGTATCACTGACAAACTCTAATGCTGATTAACAGAAAAAAGAAAATTGATCTCTTTTTTACACCTTTAAAAGCTATTTTTTAATGGTTAGTGAGAACGACATCTCCTATTTTTCAAGGATTCTAAACCATACAATGAAAATTTGAAAGTTATTGTCTGGGGACTTAGGAGCACATCTCCCTCAGAGGCTCTTCTCCAGCACACAGACAGGCACTGGGTTCTGAGGCTGTGGAGCCAGGGAGAAGGGATATTCTAGTTCCTCTCCTGAAGGTTCCACTGACACTACCCTGAATAGGAATCACCTTTGATCTCGCCTCCCTAGTCTCTATGGTTCAGGCAATCTGGGAGATTGTGCCTCTCAGCCCCACAAGACACCTATATCATAGAGCTGTCATATCAAGTGTGAGAGTCAGAGCAGATCTATCTAACACAGAGACACAAACACAAAAATGCAGAAAAATAGGAAGACAAAGAAATATGCCCCAAATGAAAGAACAAGAGAAATACCTAGGAAAAAAGTAAAATGAAATGGAAGCAACAAAGATACCAGATGCAGAATTTAAAACGATGATTATAAGGATGCTCAAAGGCCTTAGGAAAAGAATGGATAATTTCAGTAAGAACTTAAACAGATAGTATATATGAAAAAGGACATAGGAACCACACACACACACACACACCCCAATCAGAAATGAAGAATATAATATCTGAAATGAAGAATACACTGGATAAAACCAACAGCAGGATAGGTGAAGCAGAAGCTCAAATCAGAGATTTAAAGGGAAAAATAATAAAAAAATCCAAGCAAAACAACCAATAGAAAAAATAATTTAAAAAATGAAGACACTATCAGAGACATCTGGGATATAAAGCATACCAATATCCACATTCATAGGAGTACATGAAAGATAAGAGAGACAACAAGGGATTGAGAACCTTTTTGAAGAAAGAATGACTGAAAATTTCCCTAACCTGGAGAAGGAAAAAGACACACAAGTGTAGGAAGTTCAGAGAGTGCCCAAAATTATGAACCCTAAGAGGCCCACACAAAGTCACATCATAATTAAAATCACAATTAAATATAAAGAAAGAATCCTAAAAGAAACAAGAGAAAGATGGTTACATAAAAGAAAGCTCCCATAAAGCTGTCAGCTGATTTCTCAATAAAAAAATTTAGGCCAGGAGAGACTTACATGAAATATTCAAAGTGATAAAAAGTGAGAACCTAAAATCAAGACACTCTATCCAGCAAAGCTATCATTTAAACTTGGAAGCAAATTTAACAAGAGGGAAAAAAACACCTAAAGGAGTTTATTACCATGAAACCAGTATTGCAAGAAATATTAAAAGGTCTTCTTTAAGAACAAGATAGAAAAATAGAAAGAGAGGAAGAGAGGGGAACATAGTATAAAGAATAAAATGGCACTAAATAAGTATCTATCAATAATATCTTTAAATATAAATGGGCTACAGAATCCAAAGACAGGATAGTTGAATGGATAATAAAACAACATATATATGCTGTCTACAAGAGACCCACCTCAGACAAAAAGATACACACAAACTGAAAGTGAAGGGATGGAAAAAATATTCATACAATTGAAAATTTAAAAAATAAAGCTGGGGGAGTGATTCTTATATCAGACAAAATAGATTTCAAAAGGACATAACAAGACTCAAAGATATTACATAATACTAAAAAGATCAACTCAACAAAAGTATATAATCTTTGTAAACATATATGCACCCAACAGAGGAGTACCTAAATAAGAAAATTTTCTTGGACATTAAGGGAGAGATCTACAGTAGTGTTGTCACAGTAGATGATTTTAATCAGTATATTTACATAAATGGAAAAATCTTCCAGACAAATATCAGCAAGGCAACAGTGACCTTAAACAATACACTGGACAACATGAATTTACTTGATATTTATAGAAGATTTCATCCCCAAACATCAGAATATACATTCTTTTTAAGTGCTCATGGAATATTCTCTTGGATAGATCATATTTTAGGACAAAACAAGTCTTAAGAAATTCAAGGAGATTGAAATCATATCAAGCATCTTCTCTGATCTCAATGGTATGAAACTAGAAATCAATTATAATAAAAAACTGAAATATCCTCAAACACAGGAGGCTAAATATATGTTACTAAACAATGAATGGCTCAACAATGAGATCAAGAAAGAAATAAAAAGTTACCTTGAGACAAATGAAAATGAACACACAACAACCAAAAATATATGGGGTACGGCAAAAGCAGTTCTAAGAGGGAAATTCATAGCATAATAAGCCTACCTCAAAAGCAAGAAAAATCTTAACTAAACAATCTAACACTACATCTATAAAAATAGAAAAATAATAACAAACACAGCATGAAGTAGAAACAAAAAATAATAAAGATTAGAGTAAAAATAAATGATGCAGAGACTTAAAAAAAATGAAAGGTCAATGAAACCAAAGGTTGGTTCTTTGAAAGTATAAACAAGATTGACACACCTTTAATAAGACTCATAAAGAAAATAAGAGATAAGACCCATATAAATAAAATCAGAATGAAAGAGAAGTAAAAACTAGCACCGCAGAAATACAAAGGATTGTAAGTCAATATTATGAACAATCATATGCCAACAAATTGGACAATCTGGACAAAATAGATAAAATCCTAGAAGCATACAATCTTCCCAAACTGAATTAGGCAAATTAGAAAATGTTAGGCCAATATTCCTCATGAACACAAATGTTATAATTATTAACAAAATACTAGCAACTGGATCCAGACATACACTAAAAAGATCATAGACCATGATCAAGAGGGACTTATTAGGGGGATTCAAGATTGATACAATACCCACAAATCAATAAAGGTGATACACCATATAAACAAAATGAAGGCTAAAAGTCATATGCCCATATCAGTATATGACTAAAAAGAATTTGATAAAATCCAGCACCCAGTTATGATAAAAACTCTCAGTAAAGTGTGAATAGAGGGAACATACCTCAATATGATAAAGATCATCTATGAGAAAGCCACAGCCAACATCATACTTAAGAGGCAAAAACTGAAAGTATTTCCTTTGACAGCAAGAATAAGACAGAGATGTTTGTCTTCATCACTCTCTTATTCAACATAGTACTGGCTGTCCTAGCCACAGCAATCAGACAAGGAAAAGAAATAAAAAGATCCAAATTGGAAAGGAAGAAGTAAAACTGTCATTATTTACAGATAAAATAATACAGTATACTGAAAACTATAAAGGCTCCACCAAAAAGCTTCTAGGACTGATAAAGGAATTTAGTTATGTAGCAGGATGCAAAGTTAATATTAAGAAATTGGTGGTATTTTTATATACCAATATGAAAAACTAAAAAAAAAAAAAAAACACCAAATCTTATTTACAATTGCAAAAACAAACCCAAAAAATAAGGTACCTGGTAATAAATTTGACCAAGGAGGTAAAAGATATGTACTCAGAAAATTATAAGATATTGAAGAAATAAATTCAGGAAGTTACATATAAGTGAAAGCATATACCATGTCTATGGATAGGAAAAATTAACATCATTAAAATGTCCATATTACCAAAAGGAATGTATAGTTTCAACACACTTCCTATTAAAATAGCAATGGCATATCTCACAAAACTACAAATATTCCAAAAATTTATATGGAACCAGAAAAGACCCTGAATAGCCTCAGTTATCTTGACAAAGAAGAATTAATTAGGACATATTGCACTACTTGATATTCACTTATGGTACGAGGCCATAGTAATCAAAACGTCATGGTACTGGTATAAAAACAGGCATATAGATCAATGAAACAGCATAAATAGCCAGAATATAAACACATACCTATGGTCAATTAATATTTGACAAAGGATGCAAGAACATAAAATAGGATAAAGACAATCTATCTTTCTAGACAGTTTTTCTAATGGTATTAGAAAAATTGAACAAATACATACCAAAAAAAAGAAACTAGCCTATCTCCTGATACCATACATAAGAGTAAACTCAAAATGAAGTAAATACTTAAATGTTAGTAGCAAAACAATAAAAATCCTAGAAGGAAACATAAATAGTAAAATCTCAAACATCCTTGTAGCAATATTTTTGTGGACATATCTCCTTGGGCAAGGGAAACAAAAGAAAATATTTTAAAAAGTCACTATATCAAACTAAACACTTTACATAGTAAAAGAACCCATCAGCAAAATGAAAAAAAATTCACTGAATGGAAAAACATATTAACCAATGATACATCTGATGGGGGCTAATTTCCAAAATTTATAAAGAACTTATACAACTCAATACCACAAAATCAAACATTCCAATTAAAAAATGAGCAAAAGACCTGAATAGACAATTCTCCTAAGGCAATGTACAATTGGCCAACAGACATATGAAAAGATGCTCAATGTCACTAATCATCAGAGAAATGCAAGTAAAACACGCAATGAGATACCACCTCACACCTGTCAGAATGGCTATCATCAATAAATAAACAAACCAGTGTTGGGGAGGATGTGGAGAAAAGGGAACCCTCATGTACTGTTGGTAGGAATGTAGATTGGTGAAGCCTTTTTCGAAAACAGTATGTAGTTTCCTCAAAAATTAAAAAATGGAACTGCCTCATGATCCAGTGATCCCACTTCTGAGAATATACCTGAAGAAACCCAAAACACTAATTTGAAAGAATGTATGCAGCCCTATGTTAATAGCAGTGTTAGTTATAATAGCCAAGATTTTGAAGCAGCCCACGTGCCCATCAGTGGATAAGTGGATTAAAAAGCAGTGGCATATTTACATGTTGTAATACTACTTGCCATAAAAAAGAAGGGAATTTTACCTTTTGGGAATTTCTCCACTCTCCAGAATTTTACCTGGATGTGAAGAGTATGATGCTAAGTGATGCTAAGTGAAATAAGCCAGTCAGAGAAAGACAGATATCATCAGGTTTAATTTATATGTGGAATGTAAGGCACACAATAAATTCCCAAACAAAATAAAAATACACTCATAGATAGAGAGAACAGACTGCCAGCTGTCAGTGGAGAGGGAATTGTATGAATTGATGAAAAAGGTGAAGGGTTTAAGCAAAGAAGAAAACAAAATCAGGTACAGACAACAATATGGTGATTGCTAGAGGGAAAGGAGGGTGGGGGAAGGAAGAAGAGGGCAATGGGGGGATAAATGGTAGTTAGAAATTTGACTTTGACTGGTGAGTGCAGGATGCAGATGATTTGTTATAGAGTTGTACCTCTGAAACCTGTATGGTTTTGTTAACCTATGTCACCCCAATAAAGAGGGGAAAAGAGCATAGAAAATGAAGCCATACTAAAAAAGAGTACATGATTTTCAAACTGAAATGATTTAATAGACCAAGAACTATTGAATTTCCCAATTAATTTTATGATCAGCTTTTAGATTATATAACAAAAACAGTAAAAAAACTTGGTAAAATATAGCATGATTATCATTAAATATTTTTTACTTTATAAAAACATGAGCACACTTACATATTTCCTTCCAGGACACATAATAAACTATAAATTAAATTTTATATATGTTATTTACATACAATAAAGCTATAAGTGAAATTTTAGAAAAATATTGTCTATCAGACAATGTTTTTAATGCAGTTGTAATCTCAGGATAGAAAAATCAAGTAAAATTAATTTTAAATCTTTAAGAATTAAAAACAAATCTCTTATGCACCTGAAAACAGGCATTGTCTGAAATTATGTACAGAATAAAATTATAACATAATTGTAGCCAGGGAGAATAAAACTGCCACATTAAAAATTGGCAATTTACTAGGTAGCATTTGTCTTGAGTATTCCCATAGTTCATAAAATAGCAGGGTCTCTAACCAGAACTTATTTTTAACCTTTAAAAAAGAGAAATATTTTCCTTCCTCTTTGATGTTGTCCATAATCTTTACCACTAAGGGCTGTTCTTTTCATTTGCAACCTAAATTTGTTTGTTAGAGGACATATTCTTGAAAACCAAATGCTATGAAAATGGTAATTTCATTTATATTTAAAGAGAAAAATTAGAAATGACAAATTCAAGCAAAATTTTGTTTATAGTACTTTTCTAGTTACTTTTAGAAGGAATCTTACATTTTTAACTGAAATAAAATTTATACATGTTGTATTGCACAGATTTTAAATATCAAGCTCAAGAAGTTTTTACAAATTTATATATATGTATATACATATATGAGTGTATATATATGTACCGCTACCAATGTACAGCTTATTTCCTTTAGCCTAAACTTTCCCTTGTGTCCTCTTACAGCTATTTTAACCTTACATAGGTGACACATCTTCTGTATCATCTTATGGATTAATTTTTCCTGTAATTATATAAATGATACATATAAATGACGTCATGTAATTATATGGGGTTGCATAGCGTTGTTGACATTTAAAAATGCTATATATATCTGTATTATACTTAATTTTTATAGTTGAGTCACCTTCTTTGTCTGAATATATATTAATATGTTCATCCATTTTTTCTTCTGATGGAACCTTTTAGGTGTTTCTAGTTGCTTTTATCATAAATAATGTTATGAGCATATTGTATGTATCCACTGAGGTAATACATTCTTTTGTTTTTTCTGGAAGTAATACTAGTGTATCTGGAAGTAATACTAGCTGGCTTCTTGTTTAAATTTATGAGAAAATTCCAGTTTTCCAAAGTGGCTGTATCATGTTATAGCAGCAGCAACACATGAGAATTTCTATTTCTCTAAACTCTCCTAAAAATTAAATCTCTGTAATTCTATCTAATCCAGTGTTCTGAAGTTTTACTTTTAATTTGTGATTCCCTGATGAGCACCTATGGCTTCCTAGTATTTCTCAATAAGCATTTTTCATAAGTTTACTAACATTGTATATATGTTGTCCTATTGTACTGAAATCTTAGCCATTTAAATGGATCCTTAGGGTTTTTTTTTATTATTATTGATTGTACATGTTCTTCATGTATGAGAGGGCAATGTTCTTCATGTATGAGAGGGCACCCCCCAAAACAGAATTATCTTCTCAAGGGTGAGCCCCTTATAGTACAGGCTTCCCCCTCTACGTTAGTGCTCTAGGAATCCATCTGTATCAGTGCATCAGCTGGCATTGTTGTGAGAGGCTGAATTCAGCTTCAGTGAAGTTTGTTTGAAGACTCTTTCAATATGTTTGCCCATTTCGTGATGGGTAAGTTACCTGCACACCTGCCCACAGCTTGCTGAGTATTCAGAAGTTTTTGACCAAAAATGGCATGACCCCAGTGCCCCACCCTCCCTATTCACCCAATCTTGCTCTGAGCAACTTTTATTTGTTTCCCAGATGAAAAAAAGTCCTCAGAGGGAAAGGTTTTGCCAACATGGAAGAGGTGAAACAAAAAATAGCAGAAGCACTAAAAAACATCAAAATCAATGAATTCAAAAACTGTTTGGATCAGTGGAAAAACAAAACATCTCGATAAGTGTATTGCACCAAATGGAGACTACTTCGAAGGTGACTGATGTTTAAACATGTAAGAGTAAATATGCAACTTTTTATAAATAAATTTCAGAGTTTTTTTTTTTAGAGGGGAGATCCTCATGTTCTTATCATACAGTCTTTGTCAGAGTACTTTCCCCCAGTGAGAAGCTTAAATTTTCATTTTTTTAATGTTGACTTTTGATGAGCAGATTCTTGTTTGATGAGGGAAAGTTATAAAATTTTAAAATATGGTTTTGAATATTTTAACACATCTAAATAATTTTTTGCCTACCACAAGGTTGTGAAATATTCTTCTGTTATTTCTTCCAGAAGTTCCATAGTCTGTTTTTATGTTAGGAATATATGTTACTTCAAATTAATGTGTATTTATGGTGTGAGGTAGGAATTGTTTGTTTTTTTATAGTTATTCAGCTATTCCATCATAATTTGTTGAAACATTTCTTTCTTCTTTGAATTTCATGTTGCCTTTGTTTATGATAAATTGACCATTTATGCATGGGTATTTTGACATTCTCTTATTTAATTGAACATGTTTGTCAATCATTATTTCAAAACCACACTGTCATGAATACGATTACTTCTTCAAATCACATAGTATGAGTGCTCCATCTACATTTTTCTTCTCCAATGTTTGGATAATCTAGATTTATGCATTTAAAAATTTTTTATGATCAGCTTATCAATTACTATAACAATCATATTCTGAATAGGGTACCTGACATCAATAAATCAATGTGTAAGATATTAATTTAAAGCAGTCAATGAACATTGATTATTTAGATATTTTATAATTTTTTAAAAATTATGAAGCTTTATAGTTCAGATGAATTACATGCCTTCTGTTATATTTCATTTTGGTATTTAAAATTTTATTTTACAAATGAATTTTAATTGTTTACAGTTAGCATGCAGGAATGAAATGTTGTTTTTAATATTGACTTTGTAGTTGGCAACCTTTCTGAAGTCACTTATTAATCATCATAGTTTTTATTTCAGATTTTTAAAAGATTTTGGTATATAATAATGTATTTTGTTGACAAAGTGAATTTTGCTTTTTCATTTCAAAACTGCATGGCTTTTACTTACTTGTCTTGCCTTGATAATTACAGGCCTCATGTTGTTCCTAATCATAGAGTTAAAGGATCTGGTGTTTACATTAAATAAATTTGTAATAGACTAGTTTATGAAATTACAGTTGTTTTCCTATTTTGCTGAGTATCATTATGAATAAGTGTTGGATTATGGGTTTTGATTTTTTTAACTTGAGGTTATAAGAGTTGTTCTTTAAAAAAAAATCATTTATTTTATTATTTATTTTTAGAGAGAGGGGGAGGGAAGGAGAGAAACATCAATGTGTGGTTGCCTCTCATGCAACCCCTACTGAAGATCTGGCCTGCAACCCAGGCATATGCCCTGACTGGGAATCAAACCAGTGACCCTTTGCTTCACAGGCAGGAGCTCAGTCCACTGAACCATACCGGCCAGGGCAAGAGTTATTCTTTTTTAATCTTCCTTCTGTTAATGTGGCAATTACTTTCACTGATTTTGAAATATGAAATTAAACTTACCTCCCAGCAAAAATATTCACTTAGTCATGATAAAATCTTTAAATTATTGCTGTATATGATTTTGGACTAGTTAATTAGAATTTTTGTGTATTACATTTATAAGAATTTTTGTCATATTTTATCTTGATCATACTGGACTTAAAACTTATAAATGTCCCCTCTTTTATTTTCTAAAAAAGTGTTTATATTATTATTATCCTTTCTTTAGTTATTGATATGATTCCCATAAAACTCTTTGGGCTTCAAGGTTTACTTTGAGTAAAATTATTTATTATTAATTTAATAGAAATTAGCTATTTACAATTCTATTTCATCTTGTGTCCACTTTAACATATCATGGTTTTCAAAGAAATGTTTATATTTCATCTAAGTTGTCAAATGTAGCAAAATATAATCAGAGGTATAGAAATAAAGAACAAACTGACAGTAACCAGAAGGGAGGGAGGAGGGGGATAATGGCGCAAAGAAAGGGAAGGGTCGTCAAGAAACATGAATAAAGGACTGATGGACAAAGACACTGGGGCGTGGAGGATCAAATGTAGGAGGTAGAGTTGGGTAAGGCAGGGGAGAGAAATGGGGAGAAAATGGGGACAACTGTAATTGAACAACAATTAAAAAAATTATTGGCATAAAGTTTCTTCAAATAGAGGATGGCAAAAGTAGGTTTACAGATGTGAATCACACTATGCCATTGTGACATTCTTTTGAGTTAATAAAGCCATTGTAATAATCATAACCTACATGTCTTTTTCTATACAAACAACTGTAAACCTACTTTTCCTCACCCTTTTAATATTTCTTAATTTTTAATATATCTAATATCTTGAATAAATTTATTTTTTCTGATAGTGATTATTTGATTTTACTAATTTTTATTGTGCTACTTTTTTCTATTACATTAATTTATGTTCTTATCATTATTATTTCATTTCTTGAGGAGTTAATTTGTTCTTTTTTAATAATCTTAATAAAGCAATCGAGAGCATTGATTTTTAAATGTTCTTCTAATATACACATTTTGAACTGTGAGTTTCTTTCTAAGCACCTCATTAGCAGCATTCCATAAATGGTATCAAGTTGCCAACACTAATTCAGTTTGAAATATTTTCTTCTCATGTCTGGTAGTTTTTATTATATGTTCAAAAATGTGTAGCAGTTTTTATTGTTGTCACACAGCTTTATTACTCTGCAGGGCAGATCCATCTTGGTTTGGAACTTGATCTTCTGGTGTGACTTCAGTCTAGGAAGGCCATTCTAGTCTGTGGCCTTTTTGTGGGCTGCATTATTTGCTCAAGAAACTTGGAAGTGAGGTCTTGTCAATTGTTTGACCTGAAACTTTGACTTCCAGCTTTGCTCAAATTCTCATGTCTCCATTCAGTTCTCATCTGTGCAACAGGAATTCTGCAGGGCCTTATCACATCTCACCACGTGCTTACGCAGTTATCCCCCCTTATCTGCAGGTCCCTTCCCATGGTTTCAGTTACCTGAGATCAACCAAAGTGCAGTCTGAAGATATTGATTAAAAGCCTAGAAATAAATAATTCATAAGTTTTAAATTCATGCCATTTTGAGCAGTGTGATGAACTGTCACCCAACCCACTCAGTCCTGCCCAGGACATCAGTTTTGTCCAGTGTATCCACAATGTATATACCACCTGACCATTAGTCACATAGCAGCCATCTGGGCTATCAAATAGACTGCCATAGTATCACAGGGCTTGTGTTCAAATCAGTGTTATTTTACTTAATCATGCCATATTCACATAACTTTTATTAGATTATTATATAGCAGGTGCCACATAATAGCATTTCCATCAAGGATGGATTACATATATGACACTGTTCCCTTAAGATTATAATGGAGCTGGAATGCCTGTAGAAATTGAAGTGTATGTGGTTCAGGAGGAATTTTTTTTTCTCTGATGGGAGCAATATCTTTTGGACTTGGCAAAGGATTCCATCTCATAGGACCTCAACTTTAGAGTACAAACATCACATCCCAATCAGTCATCCACTGACCTGCTTCAGCACAGAGGGGCCTGTCCCTCCAATGCTGAATCTTCACATGGCCCCTACAGCCCTCCCAGATCCAGCTTGATGGTTTTGAGAGTACATTGCCATGAATTCTTTGTTGAGAACCTAAGATCCTGTGCAAGGACACAGGTCTATAGGAGCTACCTTAATAAGTATGAATTGTCACTGCCACTTTAGTAAAACCTTTCTGTGGTAGTGTAGAGCCAGCCTATCGCTTAAGGAAATATTATTGGAAATAACTGGGGGTTGTAATTATGTAAAACTGAACATTTCTCACAACAGAATTCCATCAATAAGTGATATAGTACAACAATTGTCCTCTTTTATTAGTATCTACTGTTGTCAATCTCTTACTGTGCCTACTTTAGAACTTAAACATTATTATAGGTATGAACATATAGGAAAAAACTATATGTAGGGTTTGGCACTATGCACAGTTTCAGGTATGACTGGGGGGGTCTTGAAATATGTCCTACATATAAGCAGGACTAATCTGTAGTTTTATCTACACCTAAGACTCTCATTGAATTCCGTGCAGGTATTGGGTGTGCACCGTTAGCCCAGTTTTCTACTTCAGATTTCTGCTCTGAAAATTCCGGTGCTTTGGCCACCTGGACCTCGAACAACTCCCTCATGAGTTCAGCAGGCTGATTGCTGCTCTGATTGGCCTCCACTTTTCATCTCTGCTGCTGGAATGTGCACCCAGGCAGAAAGCTGGGGCACGTATAAGCCTCAACTCTTACCTTTCCCTTCTCTCCAGATCACAGTGGTGAGCAGTCTTTTATTCAATGCATGAAAGCGGGTATCCCATATATATTTCCAGTTATACATTTGCTTAGGACAGCCTCTGTCAAGTGCAACACCAGCTTCTCTGTGGTGATCTAGAAGGGAAGTCTCATCTTTTCATTGTAAGTAGCAAAATTATAATATATGACACTTATCACCATATCAAAGAAATAACATTTGGCACATATGAGTTGGTAATGTTATAATGCAACCAAAAGAGTCATAAAGAATCGATTTATTACAATAATTCATTCAGTAACTTCTGAATTTTACTGGCACTGCTCTTGAATCCTGCTCTACTTCTTATTAACTGGGTGGTCTCAAGAATGTTACTTGATCTCAATTTCCTCACCAGGAGAATGATGGTGATAGAATGGGCATCTACTTCACAGGGCTATGATGAAAATTAAAATAATACAAATAAAAATTATAAAATAGGGCCTGTAGTTTAAACTCTCCATAAAATTTAAGTACTATTATTACACCAAATGGCAATGTCTCTTTTTATTTCTAGCCCTTTGTTATCACAGCTGTAATGTAAAAAAAATGACTTAAATTTTATCTATGGTTTATTTCTATTTTAAATGTTTCTGTGCCATTCAGGCATGTCACGCATAGAGTCATTAAACCAAGTATTTCTGTTGTGTTGCTCTTGAAAACTAGAAAGACTGTTACTGGTAATAATTTTTTTCAAACAAAATTTATTTTTAATAAGTAAAAAGTTGTGAAAGCCTTGACTACAGTGAGAATAAAAATCTATGTGGTGCTACTTCAGCCTAAATAACATTTTTATGCTCAGCCCTAAACAGTGATGCTGAACCAACATGGAAAACACTGACATGATTCTGTCATAAAGAAGACAAACAGGCCTCAATTTGTTAGACCAATATTTTTTTACTAGATTCAA